>WJFB01004165.1:0-10811 GCA_009870185.1 Pygmarrhopalites habei | reverse complement strand
TAGCAAATTTAGTCAAGAAAATTGCTGCCTAGATTTGCTAGAACAAAATCCTTTGATTTTTATCTTATCAATCTAGGCAATCAGATAAGATAAGGAAAACGGTCGAATGGTGCATTTCTTATGGACAGGAATCTAGACTTTCTAGATCTAGGCAAGAATAAAACAACACACCCTTTCTCTCGCTCTACGCACACACACCCACACAAATACATGACAATTGTTAATTATTTTTTTCTACCGTCTTCCTGTCTCCATATCTCATTCATTTTATATAATTTTCTCCGAATAATGTGAACATTTTGTCCGTCATTTGACCTGGGTTCGGTCCATGTGGCCCACATTTGTGGTCAATCCCTCCCAGAACCCATGAAGTAGGAGAGTCGACTATCAAGTGGTTTTGTATTTCCCATACTCATCCTTTAAAACAAGTCGACAATTCTTCTGAATTTTTGGGTGGAATGGACCAACATGAAATATCAATTTGAGATAACGGGGAAAATAATTAAGTCTGTTCTGTGCACTATCCCCCTATCATGTATTTTGAGAAGACACGATAATATGAATCTTGTCGCAAATTTTCACATGACCGTTCATATTTTGAGTGAGGACAGGACGACGTAAGTACTTCAATTCTGCACTTCTGTTCTTTATTACATACTAATTCCATTTAATTTGTGGTGACGCCATCCAGACACTCGAGTCTCTTATCTCCGACATTTAATATTCTATTTTGATAATTAAAATTGAATAGCACGGACGTACAAGCTTAAAACTTAAATTCCATTCACACAATTCTCTCTTATAAACTTGTGCTTTCTTTTTTTAAAAAAAATCCAATTTTATTGTACAAAAGCTTTTCTTCAAAGATGAAGACTTCATTCTCATTATTTTTCACTGTATCTACTTTCTACTTCTTCTGCCATTTCCCTTCCAATGTTGAATTGACACTAATAAAAAATACAGAAGATTCTTCAATATTTCATTCTCTCCGATTTGACAAACTGAAAGAGTCTTCCCTATCCTCAAAGAATCATGACCATCTCAAAATGTATGGTCAACTGGTTGCAGGAGATTTGAACCGTCCTGACTTGACATCGTATGAAGTGACAACAGAAACTCTTCTGGCAACCCGGGATTCTCCCACACCAAAAGAATTCAAGTCATGTCGTGCGAAGGGGTTTCGACCACACCCGCAAGATTGTACAATTTATTTCCAATGTTCCTCCAACGCTGTGAGTAAATAAATACAAAGACAAATGCAAAACATCTTTCATAGTCTTAATTAGCAGGGCTCTCGAGTATTTGAACTCCAGTCCAGATTTGTAGAATACGAATAAAATGGTACAAATAAATTACGAATGCCTGATGGAATTTGTAGGTAGGAGATTTGTGGGAGACAGAAATGAACTGCTCGATTGGTCTGGTCTGGTGTCAGGATGAAGGGAAGTGTCAACTCGAAGCAATTTGTCCATGTTTCATGTGACCTACTCCATAATGATGATCATAGGGAAAACTGGAGGGGAGAAGAGGAAGGAAACTTCAAACTTTCTGGATTGCATGGTGTTTCCAGTTTTCCAGTTTTATGCATAAAATTGGAAAAATCGAATTTTGACTGTGAAAATTTCCTGGAGAGAAAGTGTTTGCTCAAAAGTTTTATGATCATAATCACAGCCCGAAACTAAGCTGGCTTGCATCGGAAAAATCCATGATGCCAAGTTGTGTTTGAAAGCAAGGATATCTTCGCAAGACATGGATTTTTCCGATGCAAGTCAGCTTAGTTTCGGGCTGTGATCATAATCTATGACACGACCTCTTCTCCAGAATTCCATTCATCTTTGTGAACTGTGAAAAACCAAGTAAAAAACTACAGTACAAGACTACTACATTTAATAAATGACTGTTTACATCTCTGCATAACTTGCCCAATCCGACTCTCTTCTTACGTTAACAATTTCGCATTTCATTTAAATATTTTAGATCCCAAAAATCTTTTCCTGACTTACCTCGTCCATTCTTTCCCTTCACATTTACTATGTATACTGGGACAAATCAATAGGGAGAGGATTTTTCCAAAATTCACACTACATTTCCGACAAATCGAGTCATCTGAAAATCTGAAAAAACCTCTCCCGTCAGTCATTCAGACTTTGAGTTACCAAAAAAAATCCAAAGCTTTTGAGTCAAAGGTGAACTGCATTATGCAACTGCAAAATCAAATGTTTTGTGTGTGTGTAGACATATCATTGTATCATTATTCATTGTCTACAGCACCCAATAGCAGCCATATATCCTGAGTGTACAAAAAAATATCAGGGCAATCCCCAAAAAAAATGAACTAGTTTCTCTCTACTGTGTAGTAATAGACTGGTCCACACAAAAAAATATACTCCTTCACGATACAACAGAATTTTTGATTGACACACACACACAAATTATGAACATCGTTCAACCAGTTCTTCTCTCACCCCTCCCCTCCATTCAAATGATTCAAATTGTACGTTAAATGTTTCAAACTGACCGTTTAATAAATTTATATGCAAACCCAGACAAGTATCGACCTGGGACGACCAAGCATTCCTATAGGTATGATTGATTACAGTAATCTGTCTGTGTGTATGTGTGTCTCTCTCTCAAAACCTTTTCTCACTCAAGTTGTATCACAATAGAAAAGAGATCACTTTNTAATAAATTTATATGCAAACCCAGACAAGTATCGACCTGGGACGACCAAGCATTCCTATAGGTATGATTGATTACAGTAATCTGTCTGTGTGTATGTGTGTCTCTCTCTCAAAACCTTTTCTCACTCAAGTTGTATCACAATAGAAAAGAGATCACTTTAAAGATCAGTTGGAAATTTGTACAAAGGAAAGTGAATGGCCACACACACACAACACACACACACAAATGTACTAGTTGTCTTCCGCTCTGTATAGGTAGAATGATTCTTAATGTTTACATCATGTTCTCGTAATTTCCTATCCTGCCATACATCTCTCACTTTCAATTTTTCTGTCGATTAACAATTAGAAATGAATTTGAGTATTCTTGTCAATTCATTCGGTCTGGTCAGACCGAATTCTTTTCGTGATTTATTCGTTCTCATATTTTTAGAAAATGGCGTTTTACATAGGATCCCTTTTGCAAATAGCAATGTTAGGTCTTTCTTCGCTGATTCTGAACGATCATGTACAACATCAAGAATTGGCGTCACAGGCGAGGGTCAATCATCCGTCTATCCCTTATGACTACATCGTAATAGGTTCCTATATCCAAAGATTTTTTGATTTGTTTTAAAAAAAAGTTCAAAATTGGACAGAGGCAAATAAAGCGAGTATTACATTTTTTAAATTTTTTAAAAAGGTGGTGGAGCGGCGGGGAGTGTCGTCGCTGCTAGATTGAGGTGAGACACATTAAAATTTCAGCAAAAAAATTAAGAGGATAAATATTTTGCATTTGCTTTTTAAAAACATTAGTGAGGATCCAAACTTGAATGTTTTGTTGCTGGAAGAAGGTGGAGCAGAAAGGTAAATTTAAATTGGCTCAGTTGTTTTATTGTCGGTGTGGATATTTAAATTCTAAATAGATGAATGGGAGACGGAGGAGGACTCCATGGGGAAGGGAAGCTGTGAGTGGAATACAGTCAACTTGGGTGGTCCTTCAATAGGAAAGACTTCCAGACACGACATTGAATATATAGCTTCAGCCTTACTGACGAGATTCCTCTTTCCCTTTGAAGGACCACCCAAGTTAACTGTACTCTACTCTCAGCTTCCCTTCCAACCCAGACCTCTTCTGTGGCTCAGTTCCTTATTCATCCATCGAGACTCTATCCGGACTAGTAATAGAACAGCGCATCCTTTATCCAGTTAAACCACCGAATAGAATTATTTTTTGAAAACTAAATTGAAGTTGCGTTTTTAAAAATTTGTGACAATCTATTTCAAAATTTTAATGGTACCAGTATAACGAATGACTTGCCAGCCATGGATTTGTTGAACGTTCTCCAACCAACTGATCAATTATTCCAATTTCTGGTGGAACCTCAAAAAGAATCTTCTCAAGGATTCCCAGACAAAAACTTTAACATGATTACCGGAAGAGGATTGGGTGGTGGCTCAACCATGAATGGAATGCTGTGAGTGACCGGGATATTTTTTTTTGACATGTCTGATTCTTTTCATACTTCTTCATAATCACTCGCTTTCTCCGCAGGTACAACCGAGGCGGGAAATTTGATTACGACGGTTGGGCAAAGGTGACTAAAAGCTTTAGAAACATTTATAAAAATTGTGTGTAGTCAAATTGTGACTATAATGTAAAATTTTAATTGTAATTTTCTCACCAATTCTTAGCACTACAACGCTACAAACTGGTCTTACGAAGACGTCCTTCCCTACTTCAAAAAGTTTGAGGATCAACAGGACAAGGATTTACTCCAAAACTCCCGTTACCACTCAACTGGAGGTCCATTGACTATAGCCATTGCAGATTTTTCAAAATCCGCCCCAACTTACAAACTTGTAGCTGACACAATCATGGCGGCTGCCATTGAAAATGGTCTCAAACCAACAGACATTAATGGTGAAAATCAAGTCGGAGTTGGTTGGATGCAAAGGACGATGCGTAATGGGAAAAGGCTGTCCACAGCTCAAGCATACCTTCAACCAGCGTCCAAAAGACCAAATCTCCATATTTTGACTCGAGCTCGAGTGACCCGGATTATATTTACTGCCCCAGCATCCGCTTTTGGCGTCCAATTTGAATATAATGGGAAAATAGAGACTAGTTGGGTAGACAGGCAAACTGGTGGGGAAATTATTTTGGCTGCTGGTGCTATCAACAGTCCAAAACTTCTTTTGTTGTCAGGGGTAAGTCTGGGTGGAAATTGTTCCTACAATTTTTTTAAAACGAAGTATCGAGCGGGAAAAGTCAAAAAATGTTGTCGTTGTTGTTGTACTGATAAATGCAATGAAATGTGTAGCTCATCTTAAAAGTAATGGTCAATCGTTAAAGAAGTAATTAAAAATTCCAAACGCTTTACAGGTTGGTCCTAAGGAAGATTTGGCAACACTTGGTATCCCTCTAGTGGCTGACTTGCCAGTTGGTCATAATTTTCATGACCATGTCAGGTCAGGGGGTGTGGATTTCTTGTGTGAAAAACCACTCCTCACTTTCTGGCAGGATTTACTCACAGTTGAAAATCTAGAACTTTTTTATATGAACGGGACTGGTCCACTTGCACACACATTTTATGTTCTACAAGACCCTATCATCAATGCACAAACTTCGGTGTCAACCCGGGATGCTCTGTTCGGTCCTTCGGATGTTTCCATCCAACCCGCACTCGTCCCACCTCCATTCGTTTTACTCACTGGTAAAAAGTTTTAATTTTGATTAAAGGTTTATCGAGTCGAGTCGAGCTACTTACTTTAATAGTTAATGTAACTGATGAATTATGCCGTTTTTAAATTTTCCCGCCCAGGCGGAGAACCGCTTTTGAATGAGGAGATCATGGAAAAATACTACGGTCCAAATTTTGGAAAGCCAACCCTCAACATGTACACTGGTTTAAATTACGTGAAAAGTCGTGGGTACATCAAACTCCGTTCGAGCAATCCTTCTGACCCTCCCATAGTGAACCCACGTTATTTCACAGATAGAGATGACTTGGATCGTGTGATCGAAGCATACAAGATAACAATGAAATTGGGTGACACTGAAGCATTTAAATCCCTCGGTTGTAAACCTTACGAACAAGTTTTACCTGGTTGTGAGGGAAAATACAATGCAGACAATTTGTTGGATGATGCGTACATTGAATGTAAAGTAAGACATTTGTCAGCCTCCTACTTACATCCAACAGGAAGTTGTAAAATGGCGGGTGGGGATGATGCAACGGCAGTAGTGGACACAACACTCAAAGTCAAGGGTGGTGTGACTGGACTGAGGGTCATTGACTCGTCCATTATGCCCGCTGTGACCTCTGGGAATGTCCAAGCACCCACTGTCATGGTAAACAAAGTAGTTTTGAAAATTTCTTTCTCATAAAGTTAAAGTTGGATCGATAATTCGAATTTCCCTGACATGAAATATATATTTTTANATCGATAATTCGAATTTCACTGACATGAAATATATATTTTTAAAAAAATTATCTAGATTGCTGAGAAGGGAGCTGACATGATAAAGGATGAGAGGAAGAATATGTACAGTAGTTACTACTACAGTGGACTCAAGTTACTCAGCAAAGTGTCTCCATACTTGTACTACGCCTACCAGTGAAAAATACCTGTGCATTTACACAAGTAGTAATTAAAATGGTGTTCACAAAACTACTTGTACAAAACTCAATCCTACACTCTTAGAATAAAAGTGGAAATTCTAAACTCTGGGGTGTAAAATTTTCTACTCTGGAGCAGCGCCCAGGGACAGTGAAAGAGAGGTAGGAAGTTTGCACTCCGACTTTTCAAAACTCATTTTCCACTCCAAGAGTCAAAATTCCACTCCCGAGTAGAAAGTCCTCTGCACACTTTTCATCCCTTTGCCACAATCCACCCTTTCTTATCCTTGTTCTCCCTGCTTTTTCAAAAACCTTTGAAACTCTTGTGTGTGAATAACTTCATTTCATTCTTTAATTGTGAATTGTGACTTAATTATTATCCACTTCTTCTGAATTTCACATACACAAATATTCGTCTAATTTATTGCTGTTTTTCGCATTCTCAAGATCTTTATTCATCATGTCGTTGTCTTACACACACAAGTTGACTGAGTGCATTCCAAAGTTTTTTTTGTAAAAATGTAGTTACAATAATTTTAATTCTACTTTCATGACAGACTGGCGTTGTCAGTTTTGTTTATCAAAATGATGCACATAGAAATACTATGATGATCAATCTTTATTAGGCTGTGAGTGAAGATTTTATCTTGTCTTACAACTTCTAACTGGGGAATTTCGTTTGAAAAAATGATTATGTAATGCTGAAGCAATTTTAATTGAACAGTCTGTTGAATGATTTCGTATTGGAGATATTTGTTCATGAATAAAGATTAACTTTGTACTGTTGTAATGCCATTGGATCAGAATTATCGCATACTTGTATGCTCTCTTCAACCTCATAGCTGCGTTTAAGCAACTCTATGTATTCCGATTTTTCTGGACTTAATGTTTTATTTAAATGGAATTATTGTAACATCTTTTACGGTTAATAATAAACAATTTGTATGCTCTCTTCAACCTCATAGCTGCGTTTAAGCAACTCTATATATTCCGATTTTTCTGGACTTAATGTTTTATTTAAATGGAATTATTGTAACATCTTTTGCGGTTAATAATAATAAAAAACATGTACAAATAATATTTAACGTGCGTCAGATTCGAATTATTGTGTTTTGCTTTTTTCTCCTGTGGTACCAACTACATTTTCACATTTTAGAATGCAAAACTTTGACATTTCATGAAATGAACACACAATTTTGCGAATTAATAATCAAACACTTTACAGCAAGCTTTTAAATAATTAAATTAATTGTTCAGAGATGTATGCATATACTTGATGAAGAAAATATTATTTTATACAACACACACACGTACGAATACACAGCGTACATGTACAAATTTCACTTTAGATAATTTTGCGAATTAATAATCAAACACTTTACAGCAAGCTTTTAAATAATTAAATTGTTCAGAGATGTATGCATATACTTGATGAAGAAAATATTATTTTATACAACACACACACGTACGAATACACAGCGTACATATACAAACCTCACTTTAGAATTAAAATACACTTTCAATACAATATCCTAAATTTTTTTGCTTTTACCACAATGAACTTATGCTTCCCTAGAATGAGTTAATCTAGTAAAATCGAGGAAGCGTAAATAATTGACTGCAGTAAAATGAAATGAAGCTTTTCTACCCCAGAGTGGAATGTTTTTACAGTATCCCGAGTGGAAAGTTTCTATTCCGTTCAGTCAAATTTTTTCAAGAATTTACTCTCCAGAGTGGAAAAATCACTTTTCACTCAAGCATTTTGACTCAGAATTAAGAGTGTACATATTTTTTCATAAAGAACGCTTTCAGTAAAAATGGGTTTTCATGGTAGACTATGTATCCATGACTTTTTCTTGTGTAATTTTTGCCTCAAGCTGCGTAAACCCATCCAAGCGTTATACTGTATATTGACATATTTTCTGTCCTGTTTTGTGACAAATCCCAAGCAGAATTCTACAGCAATACAGACTCCTGATCCGGTCATGCTTATGAGAAACAAAAGAAAGATTGTTTTTATATCCGCTTGTGCAATCGCCAATGGAAAAACGTGATTCGTTTTCTGTGCGACGAGAATTTCCCTAGCAATTCTATTTCCTGATGGAGTAAACCGAATTTTGTGCCATTTACTCCAAAACCAGTAGATTCCAGATGCCAATAACTGTTTCATTTGTCCTGGTAAATATTTGCCATGATATTTGTCGACATTGTTTGTAAAAAAGTATCCAGTCGGTGTTCGTAAGAAATCATCATCGTCATTTCGACTGTATCCAAGTTTCAAAAATGAATCTTTTTTCATTTGATAGCTCAAAATTTTCCAAAAATATTCAAATTCGTCTGCAAGGGTTATTATGACTGTTCCTTGTTTGCTCAACAAACCTTTGCGAGCGAAGGCGACCAACTGTAAAGGATCTACGATTTTGCATCGATTCAACTTATGTTGTTGTTCTTCAGCCAGCTTGCAATAATATGTTTGCTGAACACAAACCGGAATATTTTCTTGCATATCCGCGTCCCAGCATTTTTTTTCACAGGAATACGACTGGAATCGTACACTGCTACCGAGGATGTTTGTAAAAGTGGAAAAATGATACCATTTGGACTCTTCCACTCGATCCCAGGGATTCATTTTCTTCGCATGGTACGTCAAATTCGTTTGAGCTACAAATACCGTGAAATTGTATTCATTCTCAAGGATCGAATGCAAATTTTCCCATTTGGTCGTGTAAGTTTCGGTGGTGGCATACTCCGATTTGACAACTCCTTTGTACCCATTTGTAATTATCAGACCCATGACAAGCCAAATCCCGTATACACACCTGTAAAACATTTCATGAACAATTTGGACTTGAGGACGTGGATCGTATTTTCTATTTTTGACCAAAAATTTCCTAACCATGGATGCATTTTCTGTTATTGACCAGAAATCTCCGCCAAACCTCGAATTTTTCTCCGTCAGACAAAACCGGAATTTTATTTAGCGTGGGTGCATTTTCTGTCTTCCCGCCCAAACCTAGTTTGGACCCCCCCCCCTTTGGCGCCAGAAATTTTTTGAATTTTTGACGGAGATTTTGAAAAAATGTAAGATTAGGATATGGGAAGCACCAGATAAAATGGACTTTGTGCCCCACGGAGAAAATTTTATTTTAACATTGGGTAAATGGCAGACACTAGATAAAATGCCGTTTTTGCCTGACAGAAAAATTGAGATTGGCCAAAATCCCGCCCCGGATCCCGAAAATTTTCCAATCCGGGGATTTGTGTATTGTATTGTATTGTAAATTTGAGGTCGTGTCAAATGTCAAAAGACAAATGGCAAGTACCGCGCAGGCCGCTCAATTATATTATACTATTGCAGTGGCCGAAGCCGAAGCCCCTCATACAAACTTTACTGTTTGCCTTTGGCTAGGCAAGCTGTAGCAAAGAGATAGGCTAAGGGACCATCCATTAATGACGTCAATAGATTTTTGTAAACTTTTGACCCCTACCCCCCTACGTGTCAGCATTTTACGTATGTACACCAATGTTAAAGGTATATGGGGTTTGGCCTACACCCACCTCCCCCCAATTGTCTGACGTCATTAATGGATGGTCCCTAACAGGTCCGTCATCTTGGCAGTAAAGACATTATCGGAAAAGTAGTCACCTAAGTGCTCTTTCGTTCGTTCCAGTACACGGGGCAGCTCCCCCACAAGATGAACAGGGGTTTCCTCCTCTTCTCCACATCTTGGACAAAGAGGGGAATTCATCGTACCCATAACATAAAGATGCTTATTCAGGGGGCAATGGCCCGTGTGCAAGTACACTAGCCACGGCATGTCAGTGCGACCGTAGCGAGCAAGTGACTAAGCGCAATAGTTTGGTCAACTAAGGGCTAGTCTTGCTTGTCTACAGTCTTCTCTTGCATTCCATCTTAAAGTATGAATTTTACGTTGCCAGTCCCGCACCGAGGTGCGGATTGACGACCTAGACAGCCCAAACTCTGGGACCTTTTTACAGTCCAACAGAGTTCCTGCTTTTGCTAATGAATCGGCAATCTCATTGCCCACAAATCCATTATGACTAGGTATCCATTCGAATCCCACACTGCTTACAGAAGCAAGCCGTGTGAAACTCACATGGCACCTACGCATAAGGTCAGAACACACGTAGGGTCTTCTCAGACCCTGTAGTGCACTTTCAGAGTCACTGTAAAATGAAACCCTAACATCTCTGGGATTTGTGTAAGCCCTACACTGTATTTTTGGTCCAAAACAGAAAATCTACCCACGCCATGGAGGAAGGGAAACAAAAGTTGATTGTCATCCTGTAATATTAGCATGTAGATATACCTGCATACATTCGCCCCGTTTTTCTTGACCCATTGATTTTTAATTGGTGACTCCGAGTGGCACTGCTCTATCAAAAGTTTACAAATCCAAAAATGTGTTTCCCCAATCCAGTACACGACTGAATAATTATTTTGGGACCTGACATGAAGCATAAATGCAAGCAAACAGGTTGTCATCAAAATGGACCCTGCTAAGCT
>WJFB01004164.1:0-10821 GCA_009870185.1 Pygmarrhopalites habei | reverse complement strand
ATTGTTCATTTTGGTTTAGATTGAACTAAATGTTTTTTATGAATTATTACTTATTTCGCTATATGTGTGTGATGCCCATAGATAAATAAATTATTGTTATATGACATTTAAAAAGTTTATTTCATGACTAACGTGCACAAGTCCCGGGTCTTCTCCCTGCTTGTTGTAACTCTCGGGTTTCAAATCGCCATTTTGTGAGGACTTCCCGATCCCTGTAGTCGAATAGTCCATTTTTATTGTTTAATCTACTTAATAATGATTGTTCTTAAAGAAACGTTCTGGGTTTGTTTAAGTACTTGATTCTCTGTAGGATTTTATCTCTTTGACTGGAAAACTTTTTCATCATTTGAGCCCGCATTTCTTCCAGTGATTTATTGATCAATTCCTTTTGATTGTACCCATCATAAGGGATATCCCTCCAAAGGTCATTTGTGTAAGTGATGTTTGACGCTGTTCTATTATCCAAATTACCAAAAATGGATGGATGTCTTGAACTCTTCTTTGACCAAATTTGGGATTGGGCTCTTCTAGCCCGAGCTACAGAATTATAGAGGGATTTGGCAAAATTGGGGATATCCTTATTATTCTTCCTATTCAAAATTCTTGGACTACACAAATTTTTGTCTCGTCGCTTTAAACTACTCGTATTCGACAGTCTGGATTTTGTGTCCTCTCGATCTGACTCCAGGTAGGAATCGGAATTGTGACAAATATTTTCATTTGTTCCATTCCCACACAAGTATAATCGAATTGCTGTTGGACCTTCGTCCAGTACTTCTTGAGGTGGGCCATGCAAAGGGTTCCCTCGTAATCCAATTGTTTTCAATTTGACCGCATAAATCCCTGCAAAAAGCAAATCATTTGATATTGAACAAAAGTTCTCAGCACTACTTACGATATTCGTTCCTAATTGAATTCAGTTTTACCTAATGAGTAAGGAAGTGTAGTCAACTTATTATCTTGGAGCATGAGGACTCGAAGGGAATTGTGTGGTTTTGAAAATTTTGAAAGGGTCCTTAGACAATTGAATCTCAAGTCACACCATGCTAAGTATGGAAGATCATCAAAAAAATTTTCTGGCATCTCTCTAATACTGTTGTCTTGCAAGTAGATTATCTTAATTTGGTTTTGGTAATCAAAAATGGAAAGAGGGATGTGGCCCAGGGATCTATTACTAAGGTCAAGGGATCCATCTTCGGACAGTTGATTGTGCCATTGATTCAACAGTGGAGTTTTCTTCTTTTTTTCTTTCCCCACATTTGGTTCATCTCCCACTGAATCAAATCATACTTTACCAACAAAGTATTCTTATAAAAATTACATAAATAACTCATTATTTAATACCTGGATGAGACCCCAACTCAATTTCATTTTCTATTGATTTTTCAGTTGATTCGAGATCTGATTTTTTTTTCAAAAAATTAATCAATCGACTTGATTTTAATTCAGACTTGTATTCAGAATATTAATCCAAGTTTCTCACCTCTGTCACCACTAGGATTCTGCATTGTGTCAATTTAGAGTTTAACAAAGGTCATAGCAAACCAAGGGAGATAAAAAGTATTATGATATCTCTTCTTCTTCTTGTACAAAAACTTTCATGTCCACGAAATCTTTTAATCTACTTTCTTTTAAGTAACTTATATTGGGATCTAAATGGACAAAGCGTTTAATTGTGGCAAGTTCTTATGAGTGTGGAATACAAAGAAAGGGATGTCATGGAATGCTCAAGATGAAAGTCAAATGGATTTTGTTGCAGAAAAAGGATTTTGACTACTTCTAAATGCGTTGAAGTTTTGTCTGGAGAAAACATCCATGGAAACGAGGGGAAGGATGATATGATAAGTCCATCCGTTTGGTTGGTTACGTGGAGTGTCAGGTAGACACAAGGTCACGCTGAGAAGTTTTTATTAACTCAATAATTTCATATCCAATGAAATCCAATCCTATTAAGTCGATAAACGGTGTGTCGGGAGAGAGAATCATCAGGGCCTTTTTCTCATCAACATTTCCATTTGGTCTAAAAATATCTAGTCTATTTTGAACGAATTGATGTATTCTAAAATCGTTTTGATGACGTCTCCCTTTCGTTTAGGTCTCTACTTTCGACTACTCAACGTACCAAACAACACTGAATAAAAGTTTGTGTTAGTGAAACGTCTTTTTTCCTCACCATTTTTGTCGATCAAATTATATTAATAATAAAACGTAGCGCAATCGCTTTACAACACAGTTTGTGTTTTCGACTGTCCCCACCCTCGAATTTTCTTGTGTGTGTAATATTCTCGTCGAATTATTCTACGCCTTACCAAGTTGACGTTAATCTCTCAGCCTAACATAAATTTGATGCTAACAAACGTGTAGCCTGAACTGCAACTGGGTTAAAATGACTGTGCCTGACTTTATACTCAGCGAGTCCTCTCTCTCTCTCTCGTGTATTCCAAGGCCAGACAATTTCAACGCTCGTTTAGGTACTGGGAGGAGGAGGAGGTGCGCTTTGGGGATTTCTCGACCCCCAAACACGTGAAGCAGCGCTTTCCAAGTCAGTGGCCTGAATATATTTCTCCGTGCAAAGGAAGTGAAGCCTCAGTCTTTTTGTGCGTCTGTTAAAGGAAGGTGGTAATTTTTTGGTCCTGGTCACAACTGCATGACTCACTCAGCCCGGTCTCCGGAGTGGTCCACCCTCACCCCACGTTACTTCTACTACTTCTAAGGTAAGTTTTTTCTTATATTTGAATTTATTATTCATTTAACATAAGGATTTTTAGAAAATACATCAAGTGCTTAGAAGCAAAAGGAGCTTAAATCAAAATGCCCCTGCGTGTGTATTTCTAAGGTGTGTGTGCAGCAGGACAGAGTCCAATACAAAAAGCAAGGGCATTTTGATTTAACCTCCTTTTGCTTCTAAGCTCTGGACATGTCAGAGCGCTAATTTAATTGAATGTTTCGCGTTACTAACACTGTCACGTGGTACAATTCAACTGACATGATGCTCTTTCGTGAAATCCTTGTCTACAATTTTGATTAATTTTGCTTGTGACGCATGCGTTAATTTTGTATACATATTGCATCCATCAATTAACATTTCATCCTAACGTTGAAGTGCGTGGGAAGGTAGACTACTCATAAATTTCACGTTTCAATTCAATTTGGCGGGTTTCATAAATGTTTTTTTTCAATGGTCGTCCGGAATTAGTTACTTGAATCTTTGAATATTTTTTTATTCATGTGGACATTTTTGATTCTTAAAATTCCACATGACTGCTTCACCTATGAATGAAATCATCATCATGGCTTTGTGGTATCATACTAATCTTGTCAAGAAAATGATTATCTTAGGTAAATTGTTAGCACGTAATTGAAATATCTCTCACCAGCTCTAGTATGGAGCACTAAAAGTTGGCCAATTTTTTTTCGTTTGTGATATTATTTTGAGATTTTTAGATGATTTGATGGAATTCCTAGTCTGAACAAATTGTATTCTTCAACTCAAATAATTGTTTTATGCACGAATATACTATATATTACTGTTTGACTGCAGGACCAAAAACTTTAATTTTTACACTACACATTTTAATGATCATAATTTAATATAAATCACATCAGCAGACACAATACAAACATTCATAGTATCTAGTTTATTCTCCTCGTCATCACGATTCTTCTGTGTTTCTAATCTATCTCCACAAAGTACTACTTTCATCTTGAGTGTCGTTGGGGTGAGAGTCGAAATAATATTATTTTCAATATATTGACCAAGAATTTCCTTTGGTCTTCCCTGGAGTTTAGAGTTGTTGTACATTTTTTAAAATTGCAAATTACTTTCCATCCAAAACTTCTTTGTAATACCAAATAGAATCTTCATTAAATTTCCTAAGATGCTACGACACTACGCACAGCCACACAAAAAATTGAATAATATTGATAATCAGGGGGAAACGGAATATTTATGAATATATACATCATATATACATTTATGTTAGCACAGTCAACGTTGTATTACATTTCAAGTGAAGTTAATGTTTCACTATCAACCAATGTCATCTCGAATGATTTGTCGCAGAGGAGTAGAGTGTGCGGACGGAGAAAGGTGAAGTGGTCATGATTTCGTTATAAAGTGCATGCTACATAGCCTAGGCACATAATTATATAAAATGATTAAGTGGTTATCAGATACAAACATTAAAATGTGTTTAAGCATACTAGTATGACATTAATACCTACTCATAGTTTTAAATCGGACACTCTCGGACACTCGGACACTTTTCCTCGGACACACTTCCTCCATTTAAAAAGCATTGTCGGACACTTCCTCGGACACCAGTGTCCGAGTGTCCGATTTAAAACTATGTACCTACTACAGGGAATGATAGAGAAAGCTACTAATTTTGCCTTTCGATTTCCCCGGAGCTTTAATCCCGATCATCCAAGTTGCAGTACTTTTTGTCCTCTAAGTGGAGTGGAAACAAGCAGTGAATTTAATGAACTGGAGTATGTGCATAGTGTGTGCAACTTGAATATCATGCTTCAGCATTTTAAAAATTTAAATTGCGCAGCTATTCACAAAAGTATCAAAAAGTAATATTTGGCGCAGGGTGGGGGATTAAGTTTAAATAAAACAATGTATCAGGCATTTATTATTTAAAACGTCAACATTTATAATATCCGTTTACAATGCCTTGCTTGTTTAACACAAACATCTGTGTTACACTTGTATTCTCGGACTAATTTTTAAAACAAATGATTGACATCAATTTACCGAGTCCTGGAATTTGCTCATCATCGTTTCCCAAGCCATGAATACTTCTTGGATGGTGGATTTGAAAAATTAAACAAATCGCTTTTGAAGTTTGTGGCTTCGTATCATTCACATCCCTCCCCTGCCGAACGAATATTCCAAATTATGACAACTATGTAATCGTTTTTTGCTCTTTTTTTGTTTGTTCAACCGACAGGAAGATTGGTTACCCGAAAAATAAGTAGAAGATCAAATATGTGCTAATGCTTAAAACATTTCAGCAGCTTAATCAGTGCCACTCACAATCCTGCAAGACATTAAAGTTGTACAGTACGTACAACCTTCGTGCATCCATTTAAACCACTTAAAATGTTGACACGCACAAGCTGTTGTCATTTGCATATGTCAGAGTACATAGTCTCACATGATTTCAATCCTTATTTTACTATTGAAGTTTTATCATTCACTCACGTTGGTACAAAAAAATCAATTTATTGTGAATTTGGTATTTGAATGGTTGTGAATTTGATATTTGAATGGTTGTGAATTTGATATTTGAACAATTGATGTACAATTGGTAGCTTTGTGGTTTCTTTGTCCACATTTGCCAAAATTCGTCATACAATTTGTAATGATCATTATTCGTTGTTCAACATGATTTATAAGTAAGAAACAACATACAAAATGTGGTATATCGTTGAATCGTTGATCACTTTTCCCTCACTTTTTATCAAATTTGAATTTTTAGCCTTTCTACGATAACTACTAACGAAACTTTAACTGTGTCTGATGTAGGCAACTTATTTTTTTTGTTTCATGGTCGGGATGTTTTTTTTGTTAGTATGATGTTTCGTCATTCACATGATTTGCTGATTGTCACCGTTCATATCATGGTGGTGGTATCAGTTATGCATCTCCTTTTCCCGGGTGATAAGTGATAAATTCATAGTTTTGAGAGACTCGCCGTACTTGTGTGGTCACTGTGCGTGGCAAGTCATATGACCTTTGTATTTGTGACCTTGGTGTGGGTTCCTGCACAAACATTCATGATAATTTGACACAAATCAAAATGGATCTCCGTTCTCTCTTTCATGTCTGATGGTTTTGTATATTGGACAGCAATGGAATTTTCATTTTAAACTGGCATTCAAGTGTGCAGTTTTTCAAAAATGTTCCTATGTGAAATGTTGCCTGGCAACAATTGTTTATTCTTAAAAATAAAAAGAATGTGAATAAGAGAATTTGACACAGCTCTATCGTTTCTGACTGGTGTTTAAATATAAGGACAACTAGAGCCGTCGAGATTTATATTTCTTCTTTCTTAATTCTGATGGAAACGCCAACTGAGCTCACAAAAACACCACTGGAGGAGCGTCGAGTGTTCGCAAACTATAATTGTTACGTGGACTCGCTATCTTCAAGGTAGGAGCTTTTTTTAAATAAAGTAAAATATAAGTGGATTGAGTTCATAGCTCCACAGTTCATAGCCAGTTTGATTACACGTTTCGTATTATTTCGCATACACAGCGAATGTAACACAAACCTGTTTCAAGTTGTAACAAATTTTCCAAATTCATTGGATGAGAATTTTGAGCGGCTTTAATAATTAATAACTAATTTTGTTTCCTTCATCAGTGATAAAAGGTTAGGAATCATATCTGTGACCAACATCATGTCGTTGGCATAGAATTGAGATGGTAGAGGGATTTTGTGGTAGAAGTAAAATGTGGTTACAGGATATCATAAATTCAAAATTATAAACAGATGAATGTCACATCGGAATTTTTTTCACAAACACTAATTCCACTACTTTCACCAATTCACTAATTGTCATTATTACTACTGCAGGCTGACTACGGATCGTATCACTTATCCGAAGTACAGTTGGATTTGTCGCTCCTCATCTTTCGTCGTCGTATCGAAGGTCTTTTGTCTTTGCTCGTGATCAGGAGGAGAGTAGTGTTTCTTCTCTTTTCTTTGTAATTCACAGTTCACAATACGACAATCTAGCTTCACATTTGGCGATGCAAAATTTTTTGTGAATTTTTTGTTAGTCCTTTTGTTATGTCAGTCTTAACTTTATTTGTGTACATGTATTATAGCATGGTGTCTTAGCATTTCCAACACAACTTCGTTTAACTCAAAATAGGTGGTTAGAATGAAGAGTACATTAGGAACACATTCACTTACATCACTGTCATCTTTTAAAATAGGCATCCACATATCTTTGGCTTGCAAGCAAAATAACTTATGTGCAGTTCACCCCTGACGCAGCATGCCTGTATTAAAGCAGAGGAAGCAAGCATTGATGCAGCGTCAGGGTTCAACTGCACATAAGTTATTTTGCTTGCAAGCCAACGATATTTGCAATATTATAGTCAAGGCTGTGTAATCTACTTGCACGGCCTGCATTATGGGTAGAAATAGACAATTGATGAGTGCATTTTTATTGTGAAATATTTTCTTTTTAGCATTCTGCTTAATGCGGTCTAGATAACTTGGAATAAGTGTTTAAGTACTTATAATACAACATCTCCAAATTTTCTTTCGATCAATGGTAAAATTGATTCCTTCTAACAGTAATTAGTGGGTTTCTATTAAGTATATAGTTTTTAATTTACCCCCATCCAACATACAGAAAACGTTACCGTGATCTCTCTCTCACTCTCATACATCATTTTTCATAAAAACTCACCTTATCGTCTGATTATACTAAGACTTATCTGGCATTACAAATAGTAAATCAAATTGTCTGTTCAGGGGAACAAATATATGAATGTCGTAGATCCATAATTAAGAAAAGTTAATTAAGTGTCTGTCAAAAATAATGTATTGGAGGTATCAGAGAAGTTGAAAGATAATGACGAAAGTAGTAACAAAATAAATAATTAGCATCGCTTCTTAAATATCGTATCAGGAATAACATGAGGAATAACAATTAGAAGGGCTGTGACCTTTTTGCCAAGTTTGTACTGAAATTGGTATTTAAGGCTAAGGGGGTAGATTATACATAGTTTACTTGAGAAGCTGAGTCCTCTTCATTTACCGACGATTTGTCGAATATATTGATTACATTCAATCAGAGAGATTTTCGATACGCCTGTTTGAGTTTTTAAGTTCCATTTTGTAGACAAACTTTGAGGACTACTTTAATAGTTCCAGAGTATTCTAAGCCTACGTATCCTCATGTTATCTCGTTAATACGAGTAGTAACACGTATTAAGAGGATGTTTCTTTACAAATCTGAATCAAAAGATTTTTCATACTTTGAAATGGCTTCCTATAGTTCCTGAATGACAAAAAATTTACCATATAACAGATGTTAGTAGTGTCTATCAGTGTCTATCAGGGTATTGGCCCTTGAGACCCGAAAATTATTTGCCATTCTAAGTGCATATTACACATAATTGAACGTTTATACGTACAAAATAAATATAGACACACTCCCCCCGGTTGACCGTGCAGTGTGGATTTAAGTAGAAAATGAGGCTCTGAAATTATATTAGAATGAATATTCTATTTACGTCAGGTTGAGTTGAGTATGAAGTTGTTTGTTCGAGGAGTCTCGGAGCTCGTCGTATCTAGTACTCATCGTCCTCTTTCACATTCACTCAAACTCCCTTGCTTCCAATCGTAGCCCTCTCTCTGTTGCTAAGCCATGTCCTCTCTACGTCCGATGTCACTTCGACTTCGTACAGGGCTATCCATCCATAATGTACAAAAATCCAAAATGCACTCCTCAGTATTTATTCCCTCACGACCGATATGAAAGTTGGGCTCAAACCCTCGTTCAATTGAACGTTGAGGACATCACTTAAAATGAAAGGTTCAAATCCTACGAAAAGGACGGAAGGGAAGCATATTGGATAGTTCTTTTATTCTTTGAACGATAACTTTAGCTTTATGGAGTTTTTATATTTGGAAAAAATCAGTCACTTTCCCAGAAGAAATGTCATCATATTCTGAGTCCTTTCCAACCCTTTTACGGCACGAACATTCTCTTGTCAAGAAGCTTCATCGTCTCTCTGCTTCCCAAGGAAGCTCATAGTCAAAGCCCCCAGCACTGCACTCACTCATGTGTGTGTGTGCATAGAATGAGAGAGCCGAACTGAGGAACGGCCTACATAACTAGGCTCTGTTAGGTTTGATCATAGTTTTTTGCTTTACATCGTGACATTTTGCCACCTGTACAAGAAATAATTAGTCTAATCTCGTAAAGTTGCATCTACTCCATTGCACAAAATAATAATCATACTTCACAGTCAAATTTCATGATAATCATAAAAAATGTCATATACGGTTTGCATCAAATATACTATGGCTAAGTATAGCAGTTGGGTTCAGTTTTGAGAGTCATTCATACATTTTCCTCCCATGGACATGAATTAACAATTATGTAAATTAACTCATCACATACATTCTTGTGGGATGTGGAGAAGAGGGGAGATTGCTGTTGTGCACAACATACGATCTGAGCACACAGTCAAGAACGAAGGCATGAGCTTCATCATTGTGAGAATTCTTAAGGAAAAGATATGGGGGAGTAATATAGAGTGAATATGTACTACATTAACCTTTCGAAAAATTATGCCCAATATAAAGCCATTCGGGATTCTAGACCTAACTTTTGATTGATTGATCAACATTTTACTACGTGGGCCTTAAGTAGTAGTACATGATTCGGTCCTGAGGAGAAATAAGACAACACTGTAGTACACAGGCAACGTGTTAATTGTGACTGTTCTAACCTAAATTGCTTGATACATATCAAAGAGTTAAAAGCGCTACACAAGATGTGTACGAGATAAAACATTTCAACACAAATAAATTCAGGCAGTATCTTTCAATATTGAAATTGACATTGTTTGGGAGTAACTTAAGCTTGCTAACGTGGATTATGATATACGGTACAATGCAGATTGTTCTGAAATAAAGTTCTTTGGCAGTCATAGGAATAACACATGCTGAATAAAGTTAGCTTGCATCACCCTCAACTTAGCTGAAGCGTAGAAATGTCTGTGTGTGTGTGTAGGTACATTAGGCCATCGGCATGTTTCCGCACAAATCATGCCATATATTCAGACGTAGAGTGAATGAGTTGCTGATTTTGTTGCAATTTGATCCGTAGACCTTTAGTACATTGAACGAATGGGATTTTCTGTGCTTTGGTCGTAGCTTGTCGAGAGAAGGGTGGTTGCCTTTCTCACTCCATTCGACGCATGAATTTTGACGATGTACAAAGAGAAATCTTGAAAGAGAGACTCTTTGTGGGGATGCATCCCCACAAGCTTCATCCTCCTCTTCCCCCCTTTTACTCAAGAGGCTCTTATATAGAGGTAGGCTACTATGTAAAGTTAACCACTTCGAGGATACGAATAAATGTGGACACACAGATGGTTTCTTTAATGGGTTTCTGATTCATTGTGCTGTCTTGGTTTGATGAAATTAATTTTTAACTTGATGTTGGCCCGTCTCCCAGTTTGATCGATTTTTTATCGACCATACCATCCATCATTATACCCCTCCACTGGCTAAGAAAATGAAAATTCGAATCACAACAGTAGAGTTAGTAGATTAAAATACGCAATTTCCCATTGCCCATTTGACCGCCCATCAATATAATTATGAAAAACTGCATATTCACGAGTAATTTAATAAAATTCGGTTGAAACATAAATGAAATTTTTATAAATAATTGACAATGATTTATTTGTTTCTAGGTCTTGATTTCGTTGGTCGACCTTTCCGTTTCAAATAAATATGGCAACATCATTAAAAAGAAAGCGCACAGTCTCACCAGTCCCACCCGAACCTGAGGACAATGGGTTGTACGAGGTAGAATGCATACTCAATCATCGAGAGGTCGGAAAAACAATTGAGTTCTTCGTCAAATGGGCCGGATGGCCAGAGTAAGTTTCTTGTTTAAACACACATGTATTGCGGTACTATTTTCAGTGGTAAGGGAGGAGCGGGTAAAAAGTCGCCATTTAGATTTTGACCTATGGATGCCACCCAAATTATTTTTGGGTCTATATGTGGTGCTGGCCGATTACCTGAGAATATTTGACATCTTCCATGCTTTG
>WJFB01004163.1:0-10823 GCA_009870185.1 Pygmarrhopalites habei | reverse complement strand
CTACGTCTTGTAAATTTTTTTCAGAATTTTACCATGTCAGGGGTACCCTCAAGGGCTCGTTATGTAAAATTGACCTTGGAGGTCAGACAGGAGGTCATAAAATTCTGCGATCATGTAGATAATGTCCCTGGGTCTCTAATCTATCATTCCATGTCATGGGATCAACTCATTGTATTCGCACGTCGGCAGAATGAACCTGTCCAGAATTAGGACTTTTTACTAAATTGAAACATTACATAATGGAAGCCCTATAGGTGGGCTAATTTTAGAAATTAAAGTGATAATTCATTGTAGACTTGTATCGTCATACAAGTGCATTTTGCAAAAAGTGTCCAGAATTAGGACGGTCCGCCCTAATGGAAACCAGTAAATATTATTTTAAAATACACACAAGTTTTACAACGTTTTTTTCATATCAGCGTTAAGAAACTGTTGAATTAAAATCCTGATTTATTATTGAATAATCTTTCAAGTCATGGATATGACATCTCTGACCATACCTTGACTGTCCAATTAAGACAAATTTACAACTGTCCTTGTTTAAATCTGCTGATTCATTCCATCTCTCCCAATTTTTGCACTGGATTGAATGATCACAATTTCTTCCGACACTCCAGAATCCAGAATTCTCCAAAGTTGTGTGTGTGTGTGATGATAATGGATATCACTCTCAGTCAATATTGGTCATGAGCGTCACTTCAGACGGTCATAAAATTCATCTCTGCTTCAAATGACGATCACACACACATCAGCTCACTTGGAAAATGAGTTTCATTGAAGAAAGTAAAAAATGGCACATGTATAGAAGTATGCATAAATTATTAAAGTCAGTGAAGAGTGGAAAAATATTTTCATCTCGTTTCATAAAAAAAGTGAAACGACTTGGAGTTGGAATGGTCAAACTCTCGTGTGGGTGACATGAACGGTCGGAAACACTTGTTAATGCTAATCTGACTCAAGTCACAAACTTTTTAATATTTCGATCTAAGTACATAATTCTATTAGCTATTAGTAGAGAGAGAGTCAAAAACTTGCACTTCTGTCACATAACCATCCTCAATCAATCATTTCCTTTCATTCTTTTATATACAGTGCAAAAAATATGGGAGGCTCCTTCATATGCACAAATTTGATTTTGCACACTTTTCTCTCTCTCTCTCGCAAACAAACATGATTCATGGATAATTAAATATTTCCTTATTTTGATCCTGCCCTCTTGACCAGACCAACATGGATCAACAGAGAGAGACACACACACACACGAGTTGTTTTCCTCTCCTCCTTTTCTGAATAAAAACAAGCGGAGATCAGTCATGAGTAGAGTTGATGCCATTATACATTTAAAAATTAAAGGAAGGATTACAGAGTATTGATTTTAAATCAGTAGTAAAAATACTAAGTTTAAACACCAATTATAGGTAGACTTGTTGTCTCACTCCCAAATTGTTGTTTATGTCTGAACCAAGTCAACAAATAACAACAAAATTGAAATCCAATTTAGGGAAAACGTTTTGACAAAACAAAATCCCAATTTTTCCACAAGTTAAAATTAAAACTAAATAGAGATGTGGTATCAAAACCCCAATCTAATTTTGATTTGTTAATTGACCAAATCAAATAAACAAAAAAATGTGTCTGAATTTCACAAAAAGTCACACCATACACTACACCCCTCCTCGTTGCGTCAGACCAGAGTCAGAGGTGAACACACCACCGACCCAATCAAGATGAGTAGGTCAATGAGAACACACACACGATTTTCGTATTCCATTACACACACCCTTGAGAGTGAGCCAGTGACAATGCAAAGCCTCCAGATAGTTTTAATCTCAGAGGGTAAATATGAAACACATTAATCATGTCCATATTTAAGTTTTGTGTGACAACTCATACACATGACATGTGTACGAGACTGTGGAAGATGGACATTGAAAATTTTGAGCCTCCTCACACGAGCAGAATCAGATTTGGGAAGATCAGGGTTGGAGAAAAACAAACTTGCTTCACATTTTAAATAACACATTCTCTTTATCTGTGTTGTGTGTGTGTGTGTTTGACTGGGCCTTGTGTAAGATGTACATAAATAAAATATTCAATGGACAATGACTATGAGTATTTGGACTTGACATTCAGAGCGTCAAGTGCAAGATTGCACACCCACACACATGAGTATTTTGTTGGATAATATAATACATGAGAAAAAAATGTATACACAAAACAAAATACATGCAGACACAGCATGGCTTGATTCAGTAAATATTCCACGGCATTCTCTCTTCTCTTTTTAATGTCCCATTAAATAAATGACTGTGTGTCCGCTCGCCGGCTATTTTTTTGTTTCTACTGTGCCGTTATAATAATCTGTACGAAAGGGTGGGCTCATTAAATACTTTACATTGAATTATCGAATGGACCGTGTGTGTTCTGGAGTCCCATAATCAATTGATACAGGTAGGAGTAGTCTGGGGGGTACGGCATTGTATAACTTACAGGGTGCTTCGAAACAAAAGTCTAAATATTTTTAAAACGAATCTCAATAGCCATAGCATTGTTTTCAACTATATAGGTAACCAATAAAGTTGCTAAAAAACTATCGGTGCCAAAGAATCATTTAAATGGATCATATTTTATTCAAAAACCCTGGATAAATTCCAAAAATGAATTGTTTTAAGGGAGACCCTGTATCAAAAGACACACATTGTGTGTCACACACACACAGGTAGACAGAGAGGGAGGTAAGCCTGGAACTGGAATTAACACAATAATTACACGGAATAGATTTTAGCCTAGTTGAGTACCTTGCATTAAAAGTACGTTAAACTAGTACAGACACAATACATCGTCGAGTGTTCCCACAAACCTCTTCTACTTGTTTTTGTTATTCCCTTCTATTTTATTATTAACTCCTTCTCAATGAGTACAACTGTACAACATTCGGTAAGCCAAAGTTATTTATGTAATATCCGAATGAAAAACTGATGACAATCGAACTAGGAGCAAGTCCGTTGATTAGTACTAAACTATTCATTGACCTTTATTGTTGTGATTTCCCCCTAACATTTTTCATCTTCTTCCAACACTAAATACACATCGGTTGTGCTGTTTCTTGTATTTTAGTTTAAATTCCTAATAGCTTATTAGTAGTAGGGCATGTAAATAGTGAACATACAAAAATGGATAGGAAATACTGAAATACAAACTTTTTTCTCATTGATACACAACCCACACACACACACTGCACAGTTGGCACAGTTTATAATTAATCAATTTATGAATGAGAGAGAGAGGGGGAAGAGGGTAAAAGCAATACCACAACTGAATTGAACAAATCCAATTACCACACCAAAAAATCAACTCTCAAAACACCAGTTACATATTATATAATTATTGGTGTTGGTTAGGAATGTGAGATATGGAATAGAACTGTATGTACTCTTTTATAACTCTGTGTTTTTTGCACAGGCCATTTAGTTCCCAACTGACATTAGTGTGGAGAGTATACACAAAAATCCTGGCCAGAATCTATCGAATATGCCTACAATTTCTATGTATGTGAGTGATTTAATTTTTGTCATCTACATGCAATTTATCTGTGGAACATTACATACAGCCCAGTATCGTATTTATATCACAATTACATTCATTTCCCCTCGACTCTGGGTTAAATTAATGGAAAATTAATCTCTCTTCATTGCACTATCCCATCACAGTATGTAATGACACTCATACTCCACTGTAGTTTAGTAGTTAGACATGCAGGGAATATGAACTTGAAATAAATAGATAAAATAAAATTGAGTATTTAATTCTTTATTTTTCAAAAAAACAGAAATGGATTGATTGTTCCTCTTTTTCTCCACTTGTACAAATAACACACACACATCAGATATTCCCCTCATCCATAAATCATTCTTCTTGTGATTGACATATTTTTTAGTCCAATATCCCGTGCGAGGGAGTGTGTCCATTTAAAATAGATAATCAAAAATTTTCCACATTAAATTAATTTGGTAAGGTGAGAAGGAGAGATTTTACATTCAAAAATTTTTTAGATCTCATTCCTCAACTTTTATACAATTCTTTCCCCCTCTAATCACCTCACCTACTTAACACACACACACCTAAGGACAATTGCTCACACGTGCAGTTGTGTGTGTCCACCTGATTGAATTAAATTCCTGTCTCAGTCACAGTCCAAATTATTGCAATTATCCCTTCCCTGTAAAAATTCTTTGAGAAGTCGAGCCAACACACACACAGACACCAAACACACGGATGATCTAGGTATGAAGATGCTCAGACTGATCACTCCGTGCCGGCGTGATTGGGAAGTGGCATGGAAAAAAACGGGCTATTCTAATAGACGACTCTAGTTTTTGTGGGAGAAGGAAAAACCCCGAAGCCAGACAGTCTGACAAATCTTGGGAGATGAATCATTTAAAAATCTTTTCTCTTTTCCCTTTCGTCGTCCCCTCTCCTCTCACATTCTTCATTCCCAGTTCATCTCTCTGTTGTAAAGGTATCTGTTCTCGTTATTCATTGGGCGGCATACTGAAAAGGAATACGGGCATTCTGCTGGGTCGTGTTGACCGCGTGTCCACAATTTGTAGCGGCCTTACTCTTCCTTGTACAAAATACATAGCATAGCAAAGTGGATGAGGAGGAGAAAAAACCGGGTTTTCCTTAATTTGCATTGCCCAGCCAGGAGATGCCTGCGTGACCTCCACTTTCTGCACTAACTTGTAATACCTCTACTTGTAATAATTAAAGAATGTTCTAGAATCTTTATTTTACATAATGAATGGTTATTGTATTTTAAGCTTGTTCTCCTCCTGTTGATCCTGTCTCCTCCTTCTCCTCCTCCCTCGTACAATTGACTTGCAACTCTCATTCCACTCCAACTTCTAATTATTGAAAATTATTCTCTCTCTGAGGAGTGAGTCAACATCCTTCCACTCTTTCACGGGCTGTCCTCATGCTCGCCACCTCCTCCTCCTCCTCCTCCAGATATAAATATCAATAATAAAAATTGCTGCATCATTACATCATTTGTGCAAAATCCCTATTTACTGCCTGCCCAACTTTTTCAACAAAATAACAAACCTGATGTCATGTATACTTGTGTATAATAATAAAACATTGGCTGCATTTGCAAAAAATGAGTAAAATACACGTATTTTGTGAGTGGAGAGTACATGCAGAGGAAACCTGCCTCTCTTTGTATTTTATAGAAGACCATTTATTCATACACCCGGCTGCACTAGGCATCAAAATGTGTGAAGACTAAATTGTGATTCAATCCTCATTCCTCCTCCTGATTGACTCAGTTTCCATGAGGTTAATTACAACGTTGTGTCCTGCAGCCTGGCCTCTGTGCAGGTACAATCCACTTGCATTACAAATGATGAGAAGAGTCTAACGTTCAAAATCATGTGACGATCATCCTCACAACCAACTTGCTTTTATTACCTGTAAAATTTTTTGCACTCATTTTGCACGTGGTGGAGTCACAGCTGTGAACATCGTGTTGCCGGGTCCATCCTTCACCGAAACAGCTTTTTATCACACACACACACACACACACACACATACACACACGGTCATGACCAATGTCTCTCTGTGGCATCATGTTTCATTCATATTTGAACAAGTTTAGAGGGAAATCATATATTTAATTCATAACCTCCTCCTCCTCTCCTCCTCCTTTGACTCTCTCCATCAATGAAATCAAATCGTGAAGAGGGGCCATCCATAATAAATATTGTGTGTGTGTGTGTGTGGGTAAACACGTAGGAAATCCACACATAAACACAAACACTTATGTCTTTTAAAAATTATGATGATGAGAAGGTCAAAATGTGGTCTGTCAAAATCTGTCATACGATCATCCACTCTAATCATTATTAACGTGTGTGTGTGTGTGAGTCAAAAGCTAGGATAATTTGTGAATAATTTGGAGAGAATTCAAGTTACAAATTGTTGTTGTGGCCTGATAAAACCTTCACCCACCTCAATGTACACCCTTCAACTTTGTGTGTGTGTGTGTGGATTCTCGACATTCGGGTTACTGGTCCAATAATGAGTACAAGAGTGCAATGCACCCACAAATACACACACACACTATTGTACAATATTGTACACAATAGAATTGGAGGACATGGAGTGTAGTAAAAAGTGAAAAATTTTGTTTATTTCTATTGTACAAAATAGCTAAATGCGATGTTCAGTCAAACTGCGCTGTTAATTAAATATTGCCACATCCTCTCGTCTCTCTCTCTCTGCCGTATTTATCAAGTATCAAATGCTTAAAGAAACTTAAAGAATGTACTAGCAAGGCTTCATCAAAACACATACGATCACACACGCACATGCATAACAAGACGAATTGAGATGAGAGTGCTTTCAAAACTTTACTAGAGCTTGAGACGCCACATGAAATAATCACATAAAGAGCAACCACACACACACACAAGATAATAGGAAATATGAACCACGCTCTGGAAGCATGGCGTTTCGTTTTTTAATGACATATTTTTCTTCCCTCCTTGTGTGCGTCTCTCTGTTGTCCTGTACAACCCACAAGAAAGTGTTTTCCCTTTCTGACTCACTCCTCCTCCAGCCCTACACTTTTGTGTCAACAGAGAAACAAGAAATATCCAATTTTGTACACACACACACATTCCAGGCACAAACACGTAAATACACACACAATGGATTACTCGTATTGATTTTTTTTGCGATCCATTCTCTAGGTTCATTGCCATCCGGGGTTGACCCTGTAGGGAATAAAGGGAATGAAAATAAGGAAATTGAAGTTCCTAGAATCAACTAGAATGAATTAATTTGAGAAAAGAGCGAAGCCATCATTTCTATCAGGAATTTATCTTTATTAAAAGTACACACACACATGTAGAAAAGTATTATCTGCAAGAGAGTGAAATAATGGATCGTGACATGCCATTCTTCGATTGGAAAAGTGTGTGATCCTATGTTGTGTGTGTGTGTGTGTGTGTGTGTGTGTGTGTGTGTGTCAGGATTAGTCAGGAATAGAAAAATTTATGAATAGAAAAAGAGTAAAATTCTAGAAGGATGCATTTTGATCTTTAGACTTTGATTCCTCTCTCTCTTTTGCAAAATGAAATGAAGGAAACATGTGTGTGGGAATTGAGTAGTTTGGAGGGTAATTAATGAAAGTTTGCAATTTACCCGGTGTTTTCCTCCTCTTCAACTTTTGGACTTTACACTTTTCCCCTCACACATTTTCGCATGGTGGGTGTCTACAGTTTTTTTTCTTGTACACAAACAAACAAGAGAAGGACGTCCAAGGATCGGATCAACAAAAAAATAATTTTGAGTTACATAACATTCACTCGCGAGCCAATATTATGTCGTATTAAGTCAGTTAAACGGTATAATGGCATATTATACAGTTGAGGAAGACAATTGTCTGTTTACCCTGATTTCCATTGTCACAATAATCCTAGGTCATGACGGTACATAATTACATTTGAAATTTAAAGAAAATTTCCAAAACATTCATACTAGAGGAACTCACTAAAGACTACACATTGAGTGCAGTCTTGTACACAAACACAAAGTCCAGAGTACAAAGACATTTGCGAATGTCGTGTGCTTGTGTGTGTGTAGAAGAGAGAGAGAGAAAGAACCTTGGATGCAGTGCGTACTTGTTTTTTACCCTGGTAAAGTCATTCTACCACCCATCGCATCCCTTTCACAGGAGTCCAGAGTATTTTCACCAAACTATTTTTGCTACTCTCTCTCTCTCTCTCGCATACTCCACACTTTGGACTTTGAACTGTGTCTCTCGAGAAGAGAGTAGAGAAAACCTGTGGGCTGTGAGACAGAGGACAAAGTTTACATTCTGACTGTGCGTGTGTGTTTCTTGGATATAAAAAGATACACTTCTTCATTCAATTACATTTTTGATGCATTCCTGAAACCCCAAAATGTAAACGTAATTTTTTAAAATAAAAAAATAGATGAGGTACATGTCAAATGAAATCAATTAAAGGATTTTTAAAAAACAATAATTTCTTGTCATTTTATGATAACATTTTTATCATATTTTGTGAAGGTGGTATGACATTCTGGACAACCAATTAGATCTTCCTTTTTTCTTTCTCTCTCTCTGAACGACAATAATAGATAGCCAGTACAAATGACAAACAAAAATAAATATTGCAACATCTTCAAGACACACACACGTACTCTCTCTCTTTTCCTTTAACTGCTTTTTATGACTGCCGTAAAAAATTAGGATTCCCTCTCCTCCCCCACTCGAGCATTCTCTTCTTATTTGTTTCAAGTTCAGTGGGAAAAGTGTCTGCACACACAAAACAGTTTACAATCTACAATGACAAGAACAAGGCTTTACACAGATTAGAACTAGAAAACGTTGAGCAGAATCACAGTTTAATATTTACTAGGAGTCATAGCATAAAAAATTGTATACGGAAAGCCCTCGTAATCACAGTCTAATAATACATGTATGTATTTCTTAAATATCTAACGCTAGACGATGTATCATCTCCAATGTACGCATGTATATTGTCACCTGGAAAAACAAGAAAAAGAGAGAAAACCCAGAAAAAACCTTCCCCTGGTGCGTGTGTACAGCACTTGCGATGTTGTTATCCAAATAATAATAATAAGTTGTATTTTCCCCTTCAAAAACTGAATTACTGGACTTTTTACTACACGGACACGAGCATACCAGATATGCATATACAGGGAGGGAGATTTTACTACTCCATCTTGTTATTATACTAATTTTTATTATATTGACACACGTCTAATATCCCATCCACACACACACGCATATCCATACATTCACACCATCCTCATACAGTTCAAAACAAAGTGTGTGTGTGTTGTTAGAGTCAACCAGAAATGGTCACTTTGACTAGTCCCTCTCCTCCAGAGCTTTGGATTTCCCATCACACACACGCACACAGAGAGAGAGGTTATGTATGTAAAAATGTAGGTTGTATATATACAAGTTGAAACTGATAACAGAGCAAGAGATACACACACACAACACACAGAGAGAGAGAGAGACTGTCAGCAGCTTGGAAAGAGGCAGAGTGAGAGAGCACGGGAAAACTTTTTCGTATATAAAGGATCCCAGTAGAGACAGGGAGTCGTCACTCCTTCCATAGATTGGAAGAAGAAATCACAAGAAAATTTGTGTTTGAAATAATACTACACACACACACACGTTGTATTGTGTGTTTGGAAAAAAGTTGCTCGTTTGAAATTTTATCAAAATTATTATCATACACAGTACACACTACACCACCAAGCAGACTTTTTATCAGTGCTCCAAACTTCAAGTGTTTTTTTCCCTGAATATAATAAACTGAGAGGAGTACACTGGTCAGTTGTGAGTGTGTTTGTGTGAGGGGATAAGCGTCAGCAGAAGAAGAACACAGAGGACAATTTTGCTTTGTATTTTTATCAGAGAGAGAGAGTCACTTGGATTTGCAAACAGAAACTTGAGGACAATTGTATCTCTCTGGACAGTGCGCTGACTTGTTATTTTCTGTGGTATCCAACGACCCATCACACACACATGAACCAGAGGAGAGAGAGAAATCTGAATATTTGATTTGGGTAGGCAAATGAGAAACTGAGAAAAACTTAAAACTGATAAAAGGGAGGGAGAGAGAGAGTGTGTGTGGAAAGTTCACTGGGAAAAGAGATAGCGGCTCGTGCAGTCACAGTCCATGATTACATAATTGTGGGACAGGACACGAGAAGTACAAGAGTAAAAGAACTTTTAAAAATAAAATTATAAGTTAAATTTCAAGAAGACAACATGAAGGGTAGAATCAATTCACCGATGATCGTCGTGTCAAACCGACTCCCGTTCATCTTGAACCGGAACAAGGATGGGTCACTCGAGAGGAAACAGAGGTAACTTTTTTAAATAAATTATTCTTATTAGTAATCAAAATTCGTTGCATTTAATTGTGTGGCTTAAGTTGGGTAGTTTTTCAAAAAGAAAACATTTTCGCATTTGTTTTATCATTGTGGGTGAAATTAGCGATTTGAAATCAAGGCTACATTTAAATTAGACAGCATTGGAAAAAAATAGAATCAAAGAAATCCATAGGGAAGGAAAGGATTACGAAATCAAAATATTTATTAGTAAATATTTAAGTAGATGTTGACAGTAATGATAGCTTCAGTGTAGAGAGTAAAAATGGAGACAGAAAAATAAGAGAATGAAGTTCCAGTAAACATGGAACTGTTTGCCAATGATGAGGCAACATGAGACACACACACACACTTTGAGTAGAGAGCATGGTAAGCGGCAATTAGTTTATTTTTGATGAGACAGGATAAGAGAGAGAGATAAAAAATATGAGGAAGAAATCTTGAAAATTCATGAAGAAACCATTGATTGTCCCAGACAAAACTTGTCTTGAACACGAACTAAACTATCACTCGACATTCCAAATTGAACCAGGTTTATAATTTTGAGCAATCAATATGTAATTAGGAAGATGATTTTGTAAAAAAAATTTGAACAGAAATATCCCCAGTCAATTTGTTAAGTATTCCTTCTGATGCGCATATGTCTGGCAGCGTCGAGAGTCGAGTGTGTAATGTTTTGAGCAAGGGATTTTTTGCACTCTTCAATTATTTTTATTGTTCTCTCTCTCTCTCTCTCTCACACACACACACACACTGACGGCTGATATAATGTTATTGAAATGTGTGTGTATTGTTTTCGCTGCCAGGTGTAATTGACACGGAAAAATGAAGAGGAAAAAATATATATCCTCGTACCTGTCTAT
>WJFB01004162.1:0-10828 GCA_009870185.1 Pygmarrhopalites habei | reverse complement strand
GTCACGCGGAAACCAATGGTGGATGGCTCACCAATCGATGTGGAGAATGAGGAGGAAGACGGGTCACTAATTCTGGAATTTGAAGACTTGGATCCAGACACAGTGATTAGGAAAAATAGGATGGAGATGGAGTCGTCCTTGGCCATGGACAAAAAAAAAAGCGACAGGAGAGAAAAAGTTGAAAAGGGAAAAGAGATCCAGATGGTCCGAAAGAGAAAAAAAAGAGGAAAAAGGGAAAAAAAGATGAAGAGCACATCATACCACTGGGTATTCAGCCGTCTCTCTGGTGCACCCTTTGTAAAAAATCTTTTTCTTATCCGTCCGCGAAATTTCTGCATATGCAGAAGGATCACTGGGTGGGAGAGAAGAAGAAAAAGATTCGTTGCAAGAAGTGCAAAAAGTTGTTTTCAAGCAACAGCACCAGAAATCGACACGAAAAATAACCAATGTGGTGGCTGGACTGTTGTTCTGCCTGATTTTGATTAATTAAAAATGATTTGATTTGATTATTAAATTGTTAAGTTTTTTCATAAAGAGCATTATGAAATGTATGTGAATGAAATACATGGGCATGAAATACACAAGGTCCCAAACCATGCAACCGTGCCCACGCGCAGGTAAGAATGATCATTACCAGTCCAGAAAATTGCCGGTTTTCAGTAAAAAACTGTTTACCAGTTCAAACTGTGAATTCTAAAAGCCAACTGGTAAAAATTAACTGGTTAAAAACTGGCAGAAACCGGAGTATACCGGCTGTTTAATTTCGACCGGTATAAATTGAACCCTGGATCATCGTCTCTTATTAAATTAAATGTGCATAATAAAATAAATTCACGTTTGTTGTATAATTCCATATAATTCTACATCATTCGGTTTTTTGAAAAAAATCTTTTTCACTTCTTTCTACGACCATAATTATAATTAACGTAAATAACTTGTTCTAAATAAAACATGATTCTCTCATAAAATGACTCGCTTGAAACCAACTCATTTTTATTCCTAGTCTGGATAATTCTGATTACATAATAGCCAATGGTGATTAACTATTATTAAATAAGAGAGAGAGAGAGAGACAGCGTACGAGATGAACCATGTAGAAAATCATAAACACTGATCAGTCTAACGCTTCAGAATGAATACCGTAATTCTTTTAATACACACCTAGTCTCTACTAGAGTCAGTAAAAAGGCATTTTTACCTAGAGCTTACATTGCCGTGTAGAACGAGAGCCACGTGACTCCTGTTCACAAATATAGCTTTGGTTCAACGGCTCAAACAATAAACATAAAGGTAGCTTAAATTAATAGAAAATGGATGCAGGGCGTCAACTAGAAAGAATACGGTAGTGTTGGGAAGAGGAAAAATTTTTAATTAATAAGAATAATTAAATCACTCGCGACACTCCCACACTTAATTATCTTGTTAGTGTGTATCCTTTGTGTACTTCCTGTCCATCATAATCCACAGAATTGACTCCAGTCTCTCTCTCTCTCTCTCTCTCTAAACAATGAATTGTAAGCAGCACTGCCAGTGCTGCTCACACTGGAAGGTCAATGTCAATGTAAATGAAGCAGAAGAATAAAATATTTTCCACGTCATTTTCCCCTATTGTGACAATCCCATCATTAAATTTTTAAAATGTCGATCTTATTTCTATTCAAATTAATTTTTTATACCCAGGGCCAATCCTTCCCATATCTCTCTTTCTATCATCTCTCCCATTCAACACTGTGATGTGTGTGTGTGTCTGAGTGTTGAATGTGGTATGAGAGACAAAGTTTCATTTTTTCTCAAGATTAAGCAGTAAGCCTTGAACCATTGAAAAAATTTAATTACGTGCTAAAACAGCATTACTCATGTTGAAGACTTCCAGCCATTTCCCCTCCTCTCTCTCATTTTTGAGGACTGCCCTTGATACACACACACGCACAATTGTATCCTGGACACAACAAAAAATACATGTACTGTAAAGCCTCTAAATTTTCCACCAGGGCCAAAAAAAACATTTTTGATGAGAACCTCCATTAAATTTATTTTTATTTTTCCCGCTCAAGAAAACTAAAGTAAAAGGAGAAAAATAGAAGAAACTCTGAATGGACCGAATAAAAAATCCGAGGCTACCCGATAATCGTGCGATTGAGTACACACACACGCACACACGTTTTTGTTATTCCCGTTTCCATTGGCAACGTTGGGTAAATTCACCGTGAATGATTTTATTTCCAAAAATGATTCTTCTGTAAGGAAATAGGTAAATTTTTTTTAAAAAATCCAGTTCTCCGTAGTCAGATAATTTTTTGAGGGTTTACGGTATCCACACACACACACATTTCAATTGGATTAATAAAAAGGTCGGTAGTGCATAAAGAGCTGGACTGCTTCTGCTGGAAAATTTTCAACCTTTGATTCCCATTCTCTCTCTCTCTCTTTGTGTGTGTGTGTGTGTGTGTGTGTTTGTCTGTGTAAAACAACCGGTTCTCTCTACTACTATTACACACACACATGCACGCGTACCATCACAATTTTTTGCAACCTTCATTTTGGAAAATATCTCCTTTGGAATATTACAATTATTTTTGATGCAAGGGAAAACCATTTGCAAAACTTTTCGCGTTTTTCACTCTCTCTCTCTGTCTCTCTTTTTTTTTCTTCCATCGGGTTTCCTCTTCTTGACCAAGATGCATCATTCCTGCATGCTCAATTCACGTTCTCTCTCTCCAGCATACACACATATATGCATGACACACACACTCACAATCAGTCAAGTTGAGTCAGTTCAAGTGGTTGTTGTCGTTTTTCTACTCTGATTCTCAAAGGAGTGAAATAAGAGGATTTCGTAATGCACAAATCTTCTTTTCTTTTAATCTCAACTTACTTACTTGTGTGTGTATAGTTGAATATAGAAAAGAGTCTTTTCAAAAGACTGATGGTAGTCAACAAGTGTGTGGTCACTAATTAAGTCATCAAAGAGCGGTAAAAGTGTTCATGGCAGTACCGTGTTGCGTGTGCATATGTGTGTAGTGCTGTGAAGAACTCGTAACTTAATCAGTGGTAAGAGCAAAACGTTTTGTGGAATTTTTATGAGCTTTTCTGCAAAAAGTGATGGAAATAAATTAGGAAGTGAAGACGAGAAAAGGGGAAAAGGTCAAAGAGGAAAAAAGTTTATTATTAATTAAGACAAGTAGCTGCACAAGTTGTAGACTTTTTTGGATGAGTAACGACTCAGTACTAACGATTTTAGTAGTTAAAAGATTGAGAGTGTTTTAAAGACAATTAATAGTTCTTCAACCTTTTACTTTTAAAAAGAGAGTACAGTTTAATTTTATTTATGATCGTGTATTTTGTACAAAAAACTTGTTTATTACAAGAATTCTATGCCTGCATAAAGTCTGGATATTTTGAGAGGAAAAATACAATACTAACTTTGAAGTTCAGGAAATTGTACTGTACAATTTGTACAATGATGAGAGTTTGAGAGTGAATGATTAATTAGATGGGAGAGTCGTTATACAGTATAACTTATACTAAACTATTTATCAAGTTTTTGTACATAGTTTGAATGTGAATTTGTAAATTATTTTTTATGTTGGTTTGAAAAATTTTAAGAAAAATGATACCATCACATTTGGCAAATCACCCACCAGTCAATCTTGTCTTTAAGGAGGTCAGCTACTCAGTCACCATCAACAAAAAATGTGAGTGGAATTTATAATTTTTGTAAGAATATTTTTTTTAAAAAAAATAAGTCACTGATGTTCAAAAATTGTTTTTCAACAGAAATTTCTATTAAAATGATGAATGATGTCTTTTCTCAATTAGTTTTGATTTGAATGTGGATTTAATAATGTTTTCAGTTGCCCTGTATCCGAAAAATAGGATAAAAGAAGAGAAACAGATACTGAAAAATGTGTGTGGGGAGTTTCGACCGGGACAGTTGACTGCTATCATGGGACCATCCGGATCTGGTGAGTAATTCAAAGGAGAATCCGTATTTTTAATTAATTTACTTCTCGTAGAATGCAGAGAATTTTTACTGTACAGTAGTACAGTCACTTTGCTGAGGTTCATTGGGAATGAGTGTTGATGAGTGGGGAAGATTTTAGTAATTTTGGTTTGATTCCAGGGAAATCGACACTAATGAACATATTGGCTGGTTACAAGTAAGAATCCAGACCAATTTTTTTTTCTTTGAGTAAACAATCCAAAGCATAAAAAAATAATGAAGAAAGTCAAAAATTTTGGAAGGAATGTACTAAATACTGAATGATTGGTGAATATAGGAAAGACAGGTTGGTGGGGTCGATTGAAGTGAATGGGAAACCAAGGGATATGTCTCAATTCCGAAAATTGTCGTGTTACATAATGCAAGATGATGTCCTCCTCCCACATGTAATCTCATTTGCATTAGTCATATCAAAACTAACTAAATGTAGGAATAATATCCTATTCTCAATTCCTGAGTCCCAGTTCGGACGTAGCCAAAGCTCACTAATGAAACATATTTTTTGGATGGTGTAGTTGACAGTGATGGAAGCCATGACATTTGCAGCCGAGCTTAAACTTCCAAGGAAAATGAGTGCAGGAACTAAACAACTCATTGTAAATCAGTATTTGACACTTGTCATTTTTTATTCAAAAATATTTCTCAACGATGAACCATGTTGCATGTATTTGTAAAAATCTTTTGTTGACTTGTAAATATGGACAGATTCTGGACATTTTGCATTCAATTGGTCTGATGGAGTGTGTAAAAGTCCGATCATCGAATGTGTCTGGAGGTCAAAGAAAAAGACTTGCCATTGCCCTCGAATTACTCAACAATCCACCTGTCATGGTAAACTACCTTCAGAGTTTTACATGAAACTGCATAGAATTTACAATTTAATAGGAAATAATTAAATATTAATTTTGTGACTAGTTTTTTGACGAACCCACATCCGGCCTGGACAGTCTCACTTGTTACAGTTGTGTCTCACTACTCCGAAAATTGGCCAATCAAGGACGAACCATAATCTGTACCATTCATCAACCTTCTGCAAGGATTTTTGAACAATTTGATGCTCTCTACCTTCTGGCTGGCGGTCAGAATTTGTACCAAGGCCCAACACGATCTCTCGTTCCTTTTCTAGCAGAATATGGACTCCAGTGTCCACCCTACCATAATCCAGCTGACTATGGTAAATAGGCAATATTTAGTGATAAAAACCATTTATAAATCGCCAAAAAATATTTATGGAGAGAACTTGCTTTCTTCTTTATTTTTAAAATGTAGCAATCGAATTGTCTATCGGGGATTACGGACAAGAAGCCATAAACACATTAACCAAAGTCACAGCACAAAATCCATTTCACTCCTCTTCCACAAAGGAACCTGAGAAAATTCATTCTAGAAAATCTCACCCTTTCCCAAATAGTTCAGAGAAGGATCCATGGGTTCGGAGAGAAAGCTGTGACAGTCAGAAGGTGGCAGCAGGAGCTGTAGACTGTGAAATGGCCAGTTTTCTCCAACCTGTCTCAAACGTAGATGAAAGAAAAGATCCTGAGGGTTTCATTGGTAAACTTATGGATGAAGAGAGTCGACTGGATGGATTCCTTAAACAATTCTTCACTCTGTACAAACGAGCTAATATCTGCATCGTCAGGGACTTGGTAATTGACTGACGTTGTTTTACTGTTGGTGTGGGGGTGGAGATGGATGAAAGGGGGAAATGTGTGTGAGGGACAGAGGAGGACTTCATGGGGAGGGGGAGCTGTGAGTCAAGTACAGTCAACTTGGGTGGTCCCTCGATGGGAAAGAGGAATCTCGTAGCCAGGCTCAACCTCCAGTTTAATTCCTTGTCTGCAAGTTTTTTCCTCTGAAGGACCCATGTTGACTGTACTCCACTCACAGCCTCCCTTCCCATCCACACCACTTCTTTCCCTCACACACATTTCTGCAACTCATACATCCACATCGCAACCTAATTTTAGCTAAACATTTTAGGGAATATTTATTTAGAGTCACTAATATTTAATCTAATGTTGAAGTAATAAAAATTGACTTGTAGATGCTGACGAAACTTCGACTGGGGTCAACAATCCTTGTTGGTCTCTTGATCGGAGCACTGTATCCAAATGTGGGGGCAGAAGCAAGTAAATGTATCTACAATGCCGGGAAATTACAATTTGACCTCATGTACATGGTAATACAATTTGGATTATCCAAATCAATTCCTTAGTACTGACTTGGGGCTGTAAGTGGAGATAGTCATAAAAGAGTTCTATTTGCCCCAAAAGTGACTTTTTATGGAAAATGGGCCGTCAGAAATTGATGTACACTCTATTACAATGCCCCAAGTCAGTATTTATAACTTTTTCAATATTCGATTCTTAATTTCTTCTTTCCATACTTCACTAGGTTCTCTCTGCCATGATGCTCACAATTCTCATCTGTAAGTCCTAGATAGAGAGTCACACACTTTCCTTTAATTCAATTTGAAGAAAAGCTGAGAAAGGATGTAACATTCTTTGAAATTTTTGTGTAGTTCCACTGGAGAGAAAAGTTTTAGTCCGGGAACATTTGAATAGCTGGTACTCTCTCAAAATATACTTCATAACAAGAATTTGTGCTGACTTTCCTTACCAGGTAAATTAATCTGTAGAAGAAAATGTGTATGGCGGTTTACTTAACAAATGTAAATGCAATATTTTTAAAGGATCCAACACTAAAAAATTAATTGAAATTTGTAGTTATTCTTCCCTATCCTGTACACCCTGATAACGTACTACATGACAGAGCAGCCCTTCGAACCATTTCGAGTTGGGTTGGTCTGTCTCATGTCCATCCTCGTCTCTTTCGTTGCTCAAGCTGTCGGTCTCATATTCGGTGCCATCATGGCTGTTCAGGTATTTCATTTTTTAAATACAGAATCCAATGGTTTTGATTCACTTAAGTGAATATTAATCAAAATTTTGATTAATATTCCACGCTTTAAGTTCTACGTCGTTAATTGATTTCAATTACTTGGGATTTTGTAACCAGAATGCGGTGTACGTAGCATCCGTGTGCACAATTCCAGTCTTCCTATTCTCCGGATTTTTTGTGATAGTCTCCACGGTTCCTGGATACATCCGCTGGGTCTCTTGGTTCTCTTACTCTCACTATGCATTCCAGGGTACACTCAAAGCCATCTATGGTTACAGCCGTCCACCCCTTGCTTGCTCAGAAGAATATTGCCATTTCAAATATCCAGAAAAATTCCTGGAGACTTTTGACGCTCACGACATTTCTATTGTGATTCATTCTATCTATCTAGTTATAATGCTATTTGTTTTCTGGGTCGTTGCATACTGGGCCCTACGATTCAAAATCAAGGCAAAAATGAAATAACCCCATTTTAAATAGTTTCAATTAAATGATTATTGAAAAAATGTATACAAATACAAAGATGCTAGTCGTCAGATGAATGACGGCAATTTAAATGGAATGTGAAATAAAGTATTACAAGTCAACATACGTCACTTCAAATTGATTTGGCATTCAATAGCAATTGACTAATGTGACCTTCTTTTCGTTCAAGGGCCCTTCTTCCTTCTTAATGAAGTTCATTTAAAATTCCCCTCATTAGCCTTCATGTAATAGTTTGTGGTCAAGGAGTTTAACTTTCAGATCTGAAGGCACACACACTTACACACGCACGCACACACAACGTTTGCGTGTGTAGTATGCAACACACACAACGTCCCTTCCATTTTGGTATCCTTGTACCTTGTACATAATTAAGTAAGAAAGTAGACACTTAAGCGTACACAAAACAAGTCCACATTGAAATATTTTTTAATTCTCATTTTAACCCGTGCAATTAATTCTTGGTATGAAATGTACAACATTAAGAAAATAAAAAACAATCCGGATCAACCATAAATAAATAATACCAGTACAAACTAGATTTGAATTATCCCGCCCACCGAGTAACTTTTTTTGTATGGGTCTACCATTTCAATGTAGTCCCATCGTAATTCAAAAGAAGTCCATTCTGACTCTCATTTAGATTGGTGAGGACGTTGACAATTCCATCAGCTGACTGCTTTACTGTCATTACGGCACCGGGCCCTCCAAGGGTCGTCTGGACCCAACCTGGATGAACCGCTACGGCCAACACGTTCTTGTCACGTAGTTCTACGCTCAGTGATTTGGTAAACATGTTCAGGGCAGCCTACAAATTTCAGAATATACAAGGAAAATTTTTTTTTTTTAATTTTTCTCGTTGACTCCTTCGTTTCCTCATTCAAAAAGCAAAGGCTCCGTTATTTTATTGTTCGTCTACATGAATGCATTATAAATGGCAGAATATCTTCGTGAGGTACAAAGAAGGTGTGGGTGGGAAGGGAAGCTGTGGGTCAAGTACAGTCAACTTGGGCGGTCCTTCAATTGGAAAGACTGACAGACAAGAAATTGAATGTGTAGCTTTAGCCTGGCATTTCTCATAGATTCCTCTTTTCCATGAGAGACCACCCAAGTTGACTCTACTTGACTCACAGCTTCCTCTCGCATCCAGACCTCCTCTGGATACCTCACACACATTTCCCCCCTCCATCCATCTACACTTCCACAATATCAATATATAGAGAGAAAATTTTACCTTGCTCCCACGGTAGGCATAGACCGGTCCAGCCCCTGCAGTCACATCCCACAGTTCGTTAGAAGACATAATCGTCGAAATATTGACCACGGCTCCCCTACTGACTCCCTTCGGAGTTCCAGCATTGGCTGCACTTCCTTTCGCGAGTAATGATGCTACAGCCTACAATTAAACCCCCCAAAATTGTTATTAAACCAAAATGATTGAACATAAGATAAAGGATGTGTCAACAACGTTGACTCAATGTGTACACACCACACCTTCAGTACATGATTTTGGTTGATAAGTTAATGAGGAGATTACGAAAAGTGCGAGGGTCAAACAGCATTGAGTGTATACACACTAATTATTATGATTATGATCCACTTTGGTCATACCTTTGCCATGAGAAGTGGAGCCGCAGCATTGACTTCAAAATGTCGTATCAAAACATCTTTAGTGATACTTTCCAAATTTTGAGGGAAAGCGTCAGCCATCCCAGAATTGAAGACGAGTAAATTCAACCCAGCTTCCCCTGTCTCCTTCTCAATCTGTTTGGCAACATCCGGAAATTTCGCATCGTCCACCGCATCTAAAAATTAATTTTTAAAAAATCAAAAATGTTTATTCTATTCTTTTGAAAAAGATTACAAGCCAAAAATTGTGTACTCAAATTAAATATTAAATAGACAAGTTGAAGAAAGAAAGCTACATAAAGTTGTAATTAAAATATTCAGAAATGAGATGCTATATCAAAAATCCAATTTTGTAAATTTAGCACATGATTTTAAAAAAATTACCCAATTTAATTGTTCGAATTTTATTGTTGGCAGCCGCCAATTCCAAGAGTTCCTTCAAATTGTCATACAGAAAATATTGATATTACATCTATTTTAAAATTACCATTGCAAATGCATAAATGTTGCAACATGCTGCACAATTTGCACACAATGTGTGTGTGTGTGTGTGTGGGAAAGATACGAAAACTGTCATGTACTTCTTATCTTTCTATGGACACCGGAAATCAATTCAATATCGATTTAACAATGTCTTAATATTACCATAGCAATACATATTCAAATATTTGCATAAGAGAGAGAGAGAGAGAGAGTAAAATTCTAACCTTTGACTGCTCTTCAGTTCTATAAGTAGCAAAAATCCTGTCTGGATTTAATTTATCGAGGAATTCTTTTAAAAGTTGGAATCCAATCCCTCGATTGGCTCCCACAAGCAAAATATTCCCTACTTTGACCATTTTCTTCAATTTTTGTATTACAGTAGCACAGTTGTAAATTCAAGGGAGAATGCCACACACAATGAGACACACTTTGAAAATTGTCTGACTGGAGCTGAACACAGAATTGTAGTTGAGAGAGAGAAGATGTGTGTGGGTTGCCTGCTGAAAGGGAAAAGAACTCTGTAATGACACTCCACTCTCTACTTATCAGACTGACTGACTCTATGTAAACTCCTATTCTGCTAGGGAGGGATAGAAAGTCCAGGGTTTTGTGTTGCACTCACGCTGCATACATATCGTACAGTACGACTCATTCATCCCGACCACCCCTCCTCTCCCAAAAATGTGTTGAGAGGAGGGAAACACTTTTTTTTGTATGAGCCGACATGGCACACACACAGTGATTTCTGTCTGGCAGATAATTCCGAATTTTTAAAACTAATGTTCGGTAATAAGTGGTCTATGTACACGTCCTAGACTGTACCGTTCATGGCCAAATGTTCCAACACTTCCAACAGCGTGTAACAGAGATAGAGAGTGAGTGTGTGTGTGTACGGAGAAGGGAGAGGAGAAGAGAGAGGAAGAGTCATGATATGACTGGAGGGCTTGTATCAAAGTATAGGAATGAAGCAAGGGGAGATCGTATGAAAGCCTCTGATTCGGAGGACACATTTGTGTGTGTGTGTGTGTGTGTGTGAGAGAGAGAGAATATTTTTTGCTCCTTTGGAATGACAGTGCAAGTACAGTGTATTTTCAATTGAGTCTGTCCCACACAAATCTCCATGTACAGATTATGATGAGTTCCCATTATCTTATAGTCCGTAGTATACATATTATGTAGATTAGAAACTAAAGGGCCTTGGGCCTACCTGGCATTTCAAAAATTGTATTCAGGCCTATGTCTGGGCGTGCTGCCAATTGTTTTGGCTTCCCAGTAATTGAGTCGATACTCTACGACTTGACCTCTCCCGACTACCCCCTGACCCCAAAA
>WJFB01004161.1:0-10830 GCA_009870185.1 Pygmarrhopalites habei | reverse complement strand
AATTAACAGTTTTAAAAAATTAAAATAAAGTGTGTTAAAAATATTTGTAATCCTTCCAAGTCGATTATCTAGTTGCAGAAAATATTTACGTGCATTATAATTCCTTTTCGGAATTTTGGCACGAATTTTATGATTTCAGCCCATAGTGGAGCGGTTCTTAGGGAAAATGTTGAACAATATTTTATTTTTAATTGACTTTGGAATGTTGTACACGTACATGGTGAGGCAAAAACACGAAAACTGTGTGTGTGTAAACTCAAAATTTTAAATATTAAATATTAATTTCGCAACATTCATTCCAAATCTCAACTAAAGATGTGACTAAATTTAAATTTTAAATATAGTATATTATAGCAAAATTATTTTTTTCGTATATATTGATAACTTTAATGCGCGTACAATATGGTAGTTCTTCTCGTGACTTTGAGTTGGCAATATTATTCTGTACTGTAAAGAATATGTTTGTGTAAAAAGTCCAATTACAAGACATACTTTTAAGAATAATCTTTTGTTCAACTAAATTCTTGACAATAACATAAATATCCTCACATTTTGTACTGTGTAATATAATAATCTTAATACCTCGTAACCCTTATCGGACGTGTAGAAAAACCGTAGTAGTAGTAGAATTTACCCACATCCATGTAATAATTAGAGTGACACGTCACTTTTTTTCAATTATCCTATTAAGGCAGTGCGCTTGGGGCAAGAGGAATCCCTCCGAATTGTCACACACTATTTACAGAGATTAAAAGCAGTTTTAATTAATTGACAATATGTAGTAACCACACGTCACTTTCAGTTGTTGACGACAAGAAGTATAAAAAAATTAAACTAGAATAACAACCATTATAATAAATTGACAAATTCTAACGTACTTTTTAACTTTATTCTAAAACAACACATTCATCTTCATCTTGAACGCCAAGAATTCTTAAGCCCACATCACCGAATTCAACCTGAAATAGTTAAATTTATTATGAATGAAATTACATTTTGTACATTTATCTCTTGTACAGTACAAATAATTATTTTTGATGACTTACCTTAAGCCTTTTAATTCCACCATGAGGACCGGATGCCGCATCTTTTGAAGGGCCACAGTCAGCAAAGGGATCATCACCTCCTCCTCCCCAATTTAGGTCAGAGGATGAGGACACATCCATTGCAGAATCCTCACTAGTAAAAGCCAGAGGGTCTTCGGGTTCAATTTCCTCAACTCCAGCATCACAGTCAGTGTCAACAAACGTACGAACTGGACGACTAATCATGACTGGATGTGGATTCAATCCAGATGATGATGATATTGATGAGGACGAAATTATTCTTCTAGCACCTGTACTACCCACTGTCTGTTGATGGGGGTTATGCTGTCCATACAAAGGTACACTGCGTACTCGTGGTCTAATGGTCACACCACTGGAAGACAGTTCATTTAAAGCTGCCGTCAAATTTTTGTTTGCAATGTGTTGTTGACGTTGTTGATGCCATTTCCAGTATGCTGTTGGATTAGTTGAACTTGGTCGACCATCCAATGGGTCAAAATTGTTGGCCCCCGAGTTGGGCACAATCACTTCAAAACGACTATCAGGAGGGAGATTGAAGTTACTATTCTTGTTGAGCAATTGACGAATATGACCTGTCAAAAAGAAGCATACATAAATACGAGCACTGTAAAATATAAATGTGATTTTTTTTAAAAAAAACAATCCTTATCTGTTTTATTATTATAGTATTCATCAGAAATTTATTCTAAGAGTTTCCTTACTTGCTACACTTTGATGAGTTGTCATTTTACGTCCGTTAATTTTGGCTAATCCGGGAACTTGTTTTATTGTTGTCATTTGGGAGTGATGACCTCTTGAGAAAGTGATGGGGGATTTGAAAGTTTTGAGGGGCTGCCGTACTCGATAAGCTGAAGGGACACCGGGAAATGTAAAATTGTTTTTATTATTGATACCCTGTAACTGTCCGACATATTGTTGCTGTAAACCATTATTTAGATGCTGAGTTTTGATACGGTTGAAGCCATCCACTTCATCTTCATCCGAGTCAGCGTCCATGTCCAAATCCACTTTGTACTCGTCTCCACTGTCATCATCATATTCTGCTGTACCACGTCTTTTTTCACCCACAATAGACACTTGACCCAAATTCCTGTACGTACTTTGTCTTTTCCCTCGACCCAACTCTTCTGGAAACATTGAGGAACTTGTCCCGGGAATAGAATCACCAGAGATTTTGAGTACTTTGGTCCAATAATCCGGATCATCACTATTCACTTGGTCCGATTTTTTCTCCACAACAACTTCTTCTGGTGGTTTCTCTTTTTCTTGTGGCTCCAACTCATAGTTGGCAACTTTGAAACTTTGTAGATAGTCATTGATCCAATGTTCTTCCTTTTCCTCCGTCCCTTGATCTCCTGATGCTTCACTCCTGTCCAGTAATTTTTCGATGACCTCATCCGTGTAATGAATAGTACCAGTTGTCTCCGAGTCTTTGAATAAATCCTCGACACCAAATTTCAAAATAGTTTGCATCTCTTGCTGTGACAGACTCAATTTTGTACCACTTCCTTTTGCTCCAACTCCACTTCGATTAGACTCGACAATCAGTTGATTCAACATCATCTTCTTTTTCGACACATGAGCCACTTTTTCCTCAATTGTATTTCGTGTGACGAAACGGTAAATTAATACTTTGTTTTTCTGACCTATTCGATGGGCTCTAGATAAAGCTTGCTGTAATATTAAAAATAAAAAATATATATTTCTTTAACATATTTGAGTCAAAAAGTACAAAGTCAAAAATGATTTTAAAAAACAACGAAGTAAGGTCAAAGATAAAAAAAGTGTGGGAAACTAACAATATCGTTGTGTGGGTTCCAGTCCGAGTCGTATATAATGACAGTATCTACAAGAATTAGAATTAAATACACACATATAATAAATTACCGGTAGAGGGGAAAAGTTAACTGAAATTCTAATGTCCTTACCTGCAGTAGCAAGATTAATCCCAAGTCCTCCAGCTTTGGTAGACAGAAGGAAGACCAGTGACTTTGACTTGGGGTCATTGAATCTGTCAATACTATTCTGTCTGTCACTCCCTCGAATAGTCCCATCAATCCGTTCAAAAGAGTATCCTAGACCATTCAGGAAATCCTCGAGAAGGTCCAAAACTTTGGTCATTTGACTGAATATGAGGACACGATGACCTTGTTCTTGTAACTTTGCTAACATTTTACGTAGAAGAATAAATTTCCCAGAGGATGCAGTGAGAGCCTCCAATTCATATCTTTCGTCATCTTTGTCTTTATTAACGACAGGGGCAGACATCATGGCAGCTGAGAAGAGGTAGGGATGATTACAACACTTTTTCAGTTCCATAAGAATTGTGATTAAACTGGCCTTCTTCCCTCCGACCTTTGAGTTGAGAGCATCGTAGTTACGAGTGAGGATGTGCTTGTAAAATTCTTTCTGTTGAGGACTCAACTCTACACGAACAATAAACTCAGACTTTGAAGGCATAGACCGAAGGACATCAATCTTGAGTCTCCGCAGCACTGTATAATATAATAAATTTTAGTTATTAAGTTTAATTTGTATAGATTAGTTATTAAAAATATTATTCATATATGTTATATTTTTCACAAACTGTGGGATCCTAGAAGAGACTGCAATCTTTTGATTTGATCCTCTTTACTTATATCAGAGAATTCGCTCAAAAACTCATCAAGATCACAGAATTTCAGTGGACTCAGGTAATTCAACAAATGATAAAGTTCTATTAAATTGTTTTGTAGAGGAGTTCCTGTCAGTAGTAATTTATATTTTGTTTTGTATTTGGACAAGCTTTGGAAGAATGATGAGGACCCACTTTTTAACCGACTGTAAATATAATAAGAAGCAGTATCAAAGACCTTTAACTTTTTTCCAATTTTACACAATTAAATTAAAAGAAATTAAATTTTTAAAATTTTAGTTTGAAACTTACTGTGCTTCGTCTATTATGATACAGGCCCAATCCATACTACCAAGACATATTGCATCCTTTGTAATATACTCGTATGAGGTCAAAAGGACATGAAATTTAGGTCTTCCCTTCACTTTACACAACTGATTGCTGGCCAATTTTTTGGCAGCTTTTTCATCAAAAGTTAATTCGTATTGTCTCAAAACTTGACGACTCTCCTTATGGCCACAGTAGGTGACAACATAAAAATCAGGGCCCCAAATTTCCAGCTCACGCTCCCAATTCACAATAGTTGACAAAGGTGCAGAGACTAGAAAAGGTCCACTACAATGCCCTTCCTGTGGTTTTAAAATGCAAACATTTCATATTATAGTAATCATGAAAAATTGTCATTAGGCTTGGAGCCTATAAAATGTCTAAAAAATACCTTGTATAAGGAGTACATAAATGTGATGGCTTGTATTGTCTTTCCCAATCCCATCTCGTCTCTATGAAAATCCACATACACACACAAAGTTGACGTAAAAAAATAAAATGCAATATGGTCAATATGTAAATTAGTAAATAGACTCTACTCACGCTAGAATAGTGGGTGTTCCATTGGCATAAGAATAACGAAGCCAATTGAGCTAAAAAATATATATAACACCTCATTTTATAGCACACACACACACATGAACGGAAAGATAAAATTTACAGAATTTAATCTAGAATTTAACTTAGTAAACTCACTCCATCAAGTTGATAGTCATGAAGTCTAAGTCCACCGGCAGAGTCAATAAAAGGAAGGTCTTGCTCATAGTCAAATTTTTCTTTCAAATTGCATGTGGATTTTGAAGGACCGACAGTAATGTGTTTGTACTTGTGCTGTTTTTTACTCTTTTTAGAACTGTCTAGTGATTCGAAATGATGTCTAAATTCTTTGTAAATTTTAATTTGTTTTTCAAACTCAGGGAGGAGGAGGGGATCAGGACATTTTTCAAGACTTTCAAAAGTTGCAAAGTCATAAGGTAGGTCCTTCCATTTGACTAAATAGGAAGTAGAGTCCTTCTTCTTGTCTTTGTTGTGACTCAATATCCTATGAATTTGCAACCAACTCGGTTTCACCCCATTGTCATAAAATCTTTCCTTTAGTCCATTTTTGACTCCCTCTTGAAATTCTGCATAGTAATCTTGTTCTTCATCCTCGTCGTGGAATAATTGTGGAGGTTCTTCTTGTGTTTTGTATGCGTGGATCATTCCTGGATGATGTACTTGCATCTGGATAGTTGTCACCCAAGCACAGTCCCAATAACTTTTCTGCAATCCATTTAAGAATCATTTCAACATTTATAAAAGAAAAAAATAAGTATCATAGCTGACAGACTTGTATAAATTGTAAGATTTTTTAAAAAACAAAACTTACATTCCAAAAATGTACAAAATAGTTCCGTCTAGGCTGAGCCATGTATTTCTGTTGACTTGATGGAGCAGAAAAATACTGTACTCGATATTGTTCCGTCTCATCCCATTTCCAAGTCAAAATTCCCTTAACTTGACCGGGAATCGGTTCACAGGCACAACGAGGACAACTCCAGTCTCCCTCAGGTAGTTGTGACACGGGAGGATTTAGACATTGCATATGGTAAACATGTGGACAAGTATCACAACAAACCACATCACCTAAATTATATTTTTTTAAAAATATATTAAACAAAATATTTCAAATTTGAAGACGATTATGATAGAGTATAAAATTACAAAGTTACTCCTTACCTCCGTCTTTACATATCTTGCACACATGGTCATGTTCATCAACACTATGGTCCGAATCAACCTCAGCAAGTTTTTGCTGACCTGGAATGTCCTCATCACCAGGATGATCTTCTCCAACTTCTGTACTTTTACTATCAGATGAGGATGACTTGTCACCATTTTCTAGTACAGGTAAAGGAGGAGGAGATGACGAGGGACTACTTTTACTAACAATTGATTCATTAACAATTGGTTCTTCGGTAGTAAGTCCAGCACCTTCTGACTCACAATCCATATTCAGGTAATCGGATTTTTGTCTTCAGAATTTGTGTTTGTGCATCACAAGATCTTTTTCTACCTGTATACACACAAATTGCAAAGAAAATATTTGAAATAAAAAATTCGTAACAAGTTTCTGTTACACACACATTGCACACACACAACAATTTTAAAATCCAAGTGCTGAATGAAATGAGAAAACATTTTTACTTGCTGATGAAAAAATACAATTTTCCATTTTCATGTGAGTGTTCATACCTGTTGTAGTCTTTTCCGTCTCTTCCCAAATGGAAATGAATTTTTACACAAGATTTTTACACTAACGAAGAAAAGTATAATACTGTTGTTTTGAAGTGTTTAATTTCAAGAGAACCAGTAGGAAAAATAAACAGATTTATGAAAGGATATGAGTCTCCACTTTCGGATAGTAGATGTGTGTGAAGAGAGAACCAAAACTACAGAAAATTTGTCTGAATTTGGAAATTTTGAGACAATCTTAGAATCGGCTGCACTCTCCATTCAAAACTCTCTTTCCCGGCCAACGCAAAGGGGAACATCCACAAGTACCGTCACACACTTTAACCTCATTTACGTTTAATGCAGTTTTAATCTGTTTATTTTGTGTACATTCTGCCATTTACTAATTGTTATATGAGTACACATTTACATGAAATAAATACTCTTCAGAAATTACATGACGAAACACATTTATTTGCTTTCTCAAAAATTTTCAGATTAAAAACTCCTTTACTAATCAACTTTCTGTTTGACTCTCAACTTCTCATCATTTTTATTATTATTTTTTTACTTATCCGTGTGTCTTCTGATATCCAAAGACTTGTGTTTATTTGCCAGAATGACGGGTCATAATCTTTTCAACTATAATATTCGCTTTAGCTCACTTTGATTCCGAGTCTGGGTCGCTCTAGCTCTCTTTGTTCTTTCAGTATTCTCATTTTCAGTATTTTTCATCCTATTGTCCAGTTCTGGTGTTAAGTCATCACTGTTAATAATGAATGTACAAGTTAGTATACGTACACAGTATGGGGCACACAATAGAAGAGTGATATTTTGGATGGAGGATCCTTCAGCGCTTTTCATCAAAAATAGTCCCTTCTCGAAAATCATTCATAATTTTTTCCGGTGACACCCGAAAAAAATTCTTTTAAACTTATTTTTGATGTTATGGGGCAAGTTAATAGTATCCACGGCAGGGAAGCCCATGAAAGTTGGATGAGGTGGCGAAAGCTTCGCCTAACTTTTTTGTCAAAGTACAGGGTTTGTTCAACAGAGTTCTCTGAGGAAGAGAGGGATGTGTGTTCGCTTGGCGGAGTGGATGAAGCATTGAGTGTAGTGCATTTAGCATGACTCATATACCGACCTATAACTACATGCATTATAACTGAACTTTGCGATAGGGAAACCGCTTGCTCTTTATACTGTCATGGACGCTTCCAACAGCTACACACTACGAAAAACTCGCTCAACTACATGAAAAAGTGTGCTACTTTTGAATACCGATGGCGATGCCAACGCAATGCTTATCGTTAGTAAGTACGAATTTCTGATCAGGAATGAATCAATTTCACATGTTTGACAGTCATTCAAGGGAACTAAAAAGACAAATTTTGCACTACAGAATTAAATCAAGGTGAAAATGATTTTAAATGATTGTATAATTTTTGAAAGGAAAAATCTGGCTGAAAACTTGTATGAATACATCTATTATATGGTACAACGTATTTCAGATTTAAATGAGGATGAATTCATCCGTAAAGTTATGACTCGCTCAATCAATTCTCGATCAGTATAGTTGAACCATAGCTTCTGTGACGTTTTACGATAAAACTTTTACCTCAATCATCCGTCAGTTAACTAATTTTCAAAAATCCTCTTCCTAGCATGCCCACGGGCATCGACACATTTTACCTTGGTTTTTCAGAACTTTCTCAAAATAAATCGAACATGGAAAAGAAGCAGCAAATATTTTGTTGTAGTCTTGAATCATGGACAAAAGCCGTTGCCTGGCTTCAAATAGTACTGTATTAATTTGAGCAAAGCACTTATATCCTAAGTTTTTTTTAAAAAAAAAATAACCATGAATCATGGTCCATGATATATGTAACTATGTTCAGATTTTTTCCACAATTGCCCTGGCGTTGAGTGGGACCATCACTGGGCTTGTCCTGTCGGGAGCGAAAGTTGACATGACAAAAATATCAGGCTTTGCAGCTCTTTACTTACCCGCCTGTATTTGCTCAGTATCAAATATTGTCAAATTTTCGAGTTCCATTTTTTATCGATTAGAAATGAATAACGAGCTCCTCTGACTTGTTCCCTACCAGTGACCCACATGACACACACATCAGCCTTCATTTTCATTTTTGTGCGAAGTCTCATCACAATCATCATGGCCATCGTTCTCCTCCAGGGAGCCATCAAAGTTAGTCTCACAATTACAACAATAGGATTATTAAATTTGAATCAAATTTAAAAAGAGTTAAAACTGTTCCAGAGAATTCCAAACTACCTAATGGCCTGGATTATCTACTTTATGGTCAGCCTTTCCCTAAAAATTGTCATCCATTTTGCTTTTTCCTCCAATTTCGAGATTGTCAGCGGTTGTATCCGAAGTCTCATCATCCTTCTAGCATCTGCTTTTTTCATCTGGATTGTCCACACTCTCATCCAGGAAATTGAGCGTGAAAAAGTCGAATGCTGTCATCCCAAGACTAATAGTAAGACAAAGGAATAATTTTGAAATTGTGTATGCAAATTATAAATGAATTTTACACCAGCTTCAATTAAATACAGGTTTATTAAACTTTGTACTGAAATCTACCTACTAAAATTTACTGGTTTTGTGGTGGGTAACAAAGTGTAAAAATTCGAAAATAATGAGTCCATCACTATTTTCAGAAAAACGCATACTATTGGTATGTATCATGGCACAAATCCTCGTTCAGTTCATTCACAAAAAAGTAGTTCTGTCAGAAAAGAAGTTCACACAAGTACAAAAATCCACCATATAATTATAGCAGCTTCAATTAAAATTCTCATTCATTCAAACTTAACGTTACGAAGCTGAAATCACAGTCATGTTCAGTGTCGACTCCACCGCCGTGTCATTCCCTCTAAACTCCATTTCCTTGGTTGGAGGGTCTAAGGAAAAACTCTCTTTCAGAATATAAGGAGTTGACACTTCAATCTCTGTTCCACATCGCCCCACAAGTTGTGTAATCGAACAATAGTGTTTTGGTGCACAAATATAATTTGTTATTTTAACATCTTCTGTCGAAAATAAAGAGTTTGGAGTATTTGTCCAATTGAACCGATTCGAATCTGGCGAATTGAATGATGGATTGAAAGATCCGAATCGAGATGCAAAGATTGCTCGAATGGCAGCTGGAGTCACACTAATTGTCGGTGAGGAACCATTCATCAATGAAATGCCTCTACCTTCAACTTTTGTCCCAATCATCCATTTGACTTTCTGCCTGGTAGGCAGGTTACCTAAATTAGTCATCAAATCTAAGGTCACCATCCGTAATTCTGGCACACAATGGTAACAACATTTGAACCCAACGTTCGTAAGTAACCCTTCAAAAATATCAAAATATTAGCTTTAAATAAATTTTATTTTGAAATGAATCGAAATTATTTTGAAAATCGAAATTCTACTGACCTTCCCCTCGTTTATCGAACATGGTTTGAAAACCACAAACGACGTGATGTTGAGGACAGGTCACTTCACTCTGTACAACACTGACAGCTCCACCCGGGATCCCAAGTCTGACCTCTTCCTTCCCTTTATGACTGACCTCCCAATGAGCTCTGGAGTAAGATCCGTTGACCTCAAACTCAGTGTATGTGAACCCAGTGGCGGGTTCTTTCCCTTCAAACCATTTCGATTTGGAAGTTCCAGAACCACTAGTCAATCTCCCAACTTTGACAAAACTTCCATTCCCCCCAAAATTTGAGCATTGTAAGTTGAGTCCTGACAGCCCACGACCCGGGAGTGTCCGAAACTGTTCGGAGGTAACAAAAGCACCCGGTGGACACAATTGGGATGAAGTCCAACTACCACTTGGTTCAGTAGCAGTCAAATCTTGAGCTACAATCCAAATCTCTCCTGTCCTCTTAATTTCTAATTTTTTCTTTCTCCTCTTCTTGACCTTTGTCACTTTCTTCGGCTCTTTGACCAGTTTCCTCTTCCTGGATGAACCGTACTTTGTACTGGAATGGGGACTGGGAAAGTCAAGAGGTAGACTTTCTTTGATAATGTAGGGAGTGCGAACTTCCAAATCTCCACAAAATCCAACTACTTGCCTTAGAGAACAGTAGTGTCTTCCAGGGCAGAGGTAACTAGTCATTTTGACCTCTTCTTCTCTAAAAAGTGAAAGGGAAGTCTCGAGCCAGTCGAAACGATTTGACTTTGAGTCATCTGCCATATTCTCAAACCAACTTGCAAAGTTGGCTTGGATTTCTGAAGGATTTATTAAATTATTTTGAACCACATCTTTCTCTTCCAGTTCAGTCAGTCTTGATTTGGTTAGCCGGGTTCCAACGGTCAGTTGGACTGTGGGAACCGTTGTGTCCGTCCGGCCTTGGTTTCGAAAGGAGTCGATAATTACTACTTTCTCCTTTGGGGTGCACAGGTAACAACATTTGAATGCTACACTCGTGAGGACTCCTACAAAACAAACACATTTAAATGCTACACTCTTAAAATAGAAGGGAAAATGTTGGGTGGAAAGTGGATTTTATAGGGAATGAGGGAAAGTTTTCCTTCAGGAGGTAAAAATTCTCCACGGGAAAAGAAGGAAACTGCTTTCCCCGGAGGAG
>WJFB01004160.1:0-10835 GCA_009870185.1 Pygmarrhopalites habei | reverse complement strand
TGAGTAAATAATACATGTAAATAATTATCGTGTGACTCACCGATGTGTCAATCCAGGTCAGGTCATCAAATCTTGAAAAGTTGTCCAAGTCTCTTTTCTTCGTCCTTTGGTCCAACGTGGAATTCAAACTGTTTCGCGCACTTGCCCGAGGGCAATAGAAAACTGTCAGCAAAGGAGAGATTTTACACAATTTTCCAAATTTTGTAAAATCATAATGTGACAAAGTCAGCAAAAGTTGTGGGTGGATTTTTGATATGTGCATTACAACTATGCAAATGAATTTTAGAGCCTTTATTGTCCGGCAACATTTCTTGGTCTTGTGAGACTTTTAAATTGAAAGTATGTCATCTTTTCAATGCTTCTAAACGAGAAACAAAATTTGTGGGGCGGAGTGATCCAACATTAAAGCCAATTAAGTAGGCATTTAAATATTTTATAAAAATCTGGAAAGTGGCCATATGATAGATTGAATGGTCTAGTATTTTATCCGAAGCATTTCAGGCAAAAATTCGAAATCATACCCGATCAAGGTCTGATACGCTAGGTACGGAACGAGTCAAATATAGGGGAGGGAAAGAGAGAGAAACTACTGCTATCATACTTTTTGTGTATACCTATCACATTTATTAAATCTACTACTTGCAACTCTCCCATATATACACTCAAATTATACCTGACAGTCAAAACCAAAAAGACATGTCATACATAAATAGTTAAATGTCACGACTACACTTACACATCATGCTACTTACATACTAGACAAGGGCCAACTGAAAGCTATTTTGTAAATGATTGCAGACCATATACAACAACCTACAGGCAGCATTAGTTTACTCAAAATCATCTTTCCTGTCGTATGCAAAACTCAGTACATACAACCACGAAAATTGCGTAAAATTCAAACAAAAAACTAGGAATAGAGTATATTACACAGAATAACTCAATAAATCGCATAATTCTAACCCCTCCTTCTCGTTCAATGTAAGCCAATATTTTTTTGAGACACACACACACGTCACACATGAGCTTCGTACATAGTACATTTTAATCTACAAGTATAACAAACTCCGTCAGTCTCAGTCCCTATTAAAATATTAAAAAAGTATGAACAAGTTTCTTGTATGTGCACCATGGACACACGACATGATAAATTTGCATTTTGTGTGTGTGTGTGAATACTACTACTCCTGACATTTTCTCTCTCTCCTCTCAAAATAATCATATATGAATTGCCATCAATTGCTGTAGCTAGACCATCCCTCACACACAAACACATACATCATCTATAAATAATCCATTCATGAGAGAGAGAGAAAGAGATAATAATATTCTTTTCCTTAACTATGTAGGTAGTACACGACCACACTATGATCAAATACACATGAGACTCTCTTTCTCTTGTTGATCATATCCTCCTCCACAAACACACACGCACGCAATTCAATCAGAGTCCTGCTGTATCGCATACATAATACATTGTACATATCATTATAAATACAATATTAGTCCCAGTTTCATTCCAGAAGAAGTAAATAAATTCACTTTTACACACTCCCTCCCTTTTTTTGCAACATACTTTAGATCCTTGTCAATATCTCATTCAATTTGCAAAAAAAACTACAGAAAACCATTCTCTTCCTCACACAAGGAAAAATATTTTGAATTACAAAATAATTTTAATTGATCCAATTTTTCAAACTCTTACTCGTCCATCTTTTATCTCTTCAGGAAAGTGCTAGAGAGTCAAAATTCTTTAGATAATTTGTCATGGGCAAATGAGAAAGAAGACGTTTCGTTACTCCGATTTCTATTACCTCTTCCCTCAGGAATATAATATATAGCCAAGAGTCACAAGTTTATTCATAGAGTGAAACGAATTGCAGCAAATCTTTAACAGGGTACACTACACCACAATCCATACACTGTCAGAGGAGCAGAGAGGGGGGCCTTTGAATCTCAAGACAAGAACAGCACAGCATCTTTGTGAAAAATGTGAATGAAAAGAAAGAGACTCTAAACCGGAAACCGGAATCAGGGACAATGACAACAACAGTCGTTTGAATAATATACATCCTTAACAGGGCCTGTATAAACTATGTAATATGTACGTAAATACACACGTAGGGATGAGCCAGTGCAACGTGCACAAACATAAAAATAACCACAGCTGCAACTTTGTCCTATCATCTCTTCTCTCACCATAATAATAATAGTACATACAAATTTGTATTATACGATAGAGAGAGAGAGAGCAGTACAAAATATTTTTTTATTAGAAAAAAATTGTCAAACCGTCTGCTCATCTTACACTCTTGACTCTCACCGTCTCCGGATTCCCTCCTTTCTTTTTTACAACTAATTTCTATTTATACATTTGTATATCGTAAGTAAGTCAAGCTTTCAAAAAAAATTCTCCGTCCTTTTACATGTCTCTAACTAAAAAAAATTCTTTCTATTCAATTTCAGCTGGAGAATCTTTTGGGAATTTTTTTAGAAGATGCAAAGTGTGCTCATACAGGAAATTAAAACATTAAAAGTTTCTCTGTTTCTTTCTAATATCATCCGGTCATCTCTCATCTATGCATTTCTTTTTGTTCTTTTGTTTTTCCTCACACAAAAACTCATAACACAGAAAAAACACGTGACACTCTTTGGTCCAATTCCAACAAGCAAACTACAACATTGTTTGTGTCTATGTGCTGTATGTATGTATAACATTCTCTGCTCAAACTCTCAACAGATAAAATAGACACACACAAAAAAATTCACATAGAAAAGGTAAAAGGAAAACAAGTGGAGGAGAGAGGGAGAGAGAGAAAGAAAAAATTGAAACGACGAAAATGACTACTAACAACAACGACGACGTTCACGTTTAGCACATTGTACACAGACAGTAACATATAGAGTGTAAAAGTAAAATCTCTAAAAATGTAGAATCAGACCGACAGGCTTAAAAATAAAAACAGATTATTTCTTCCTCCAAAAAAAACTACAGTACACAAACTCCTTGCTATTTATATGCACACACCCAATATTGTACACACACACAGTTATTGGCTCTTTTACCATTGCAGTAGATGCATACTCAGAAAAAGACTTTTTTCTATCTCTTTCTCTATATATTATATACATCAAGAGGACTAAACTATCCGTTGAAAAATAAACATTGAACCAGGAGGAGCCAATGTAATGTTTGACTTTTCATAACTCGTCAATAATTCTGTTCTGGTCCATAAGACAAATATACATAATTTTACAGAAGCAGAAGCAGCCGGAGAGAGACATTTTCACTTAGCTCCCATCATCATCATAATCCACCCCTCACAACACACAAGCACTGCAACAATTTCCTGAATGAAGAGTATGTATAGATAGATAGATACATAATATATTTGCAATAATAAACCAACTTGAAAAATCCCAACTGTACACTGTGAGTACTGTGACACTAAATATAAATTTGAATTTTGCAAAAACAATCATCCTCTTTGTAATAATTTGACTATAAGAGAGAGATATAGAGAAGGAGGAGGATTTGCAACAAGTCAACAAAATTCAGGTTCTATGCAAACATGTGCGTCGTCATCATCATATGACATCACATCCGTCTAGATAACATTACTACTAACTATACTACTAACTCAGCTCTCAACTGTTATCATTACTCTTATTGGGACTAGCTTCTGAGTGGTGAGTCCGCCAGTCAGCCAGCCAGTAGTAGTAACAGTAGCAGTAGTGCACTTCATCCAGTAATTGCAAATTTTTGCACTACTCTACTACTACACTTCGACCATTTGCACCAAACTTCTAGATACCTAGTCAGTTACATACATAAATATCGTCTTCTGGCATAGGTCCAGGACTCAGACGCAGAGAAAGAGAGATGCTGAGGGAAGTAAAGGAATAAATTGTAATCAATGAAATTAAAATTCAAGAAGCTATATTACTATAAAACAACTCTCTTACTCATACACACGTACATAATAGAGTGCGTGTGTTGTAGAGTGAGACAAAAGCCAGTTGGCATGCAAACTTCTTGGAAATACAACACACTCAATATTATCATCATCATCATCTTGAATGTCGATTAGTCTTACAAGGAAATTCTACTGTGTGTGTGTGTGTGTTACTGAGTACATTTTAATATTTCCTATTTCAATTTTTGACGTCAACCACTTGCATTTAAAAATTTTTTCAGTCAATTAATTTCCAGCACCCTACCATTCAACTTCTTTCTTTTTTCTCTAACTTTGTTAAAAATCTTGAAAACAGTAATTTCACATGTACTTTACACACAGTACAGTACATTAATGATAGTTTTCAAAAAGCATTTCAAATGTGTAATCTTGCAAAACCAAAACTTTTGTGATAACCATTAAAAAATGTTAATATATTATTTTTTTGTACATTTGTAAACCACAGTATCAACCATCCTACCACATTCCTACAGATAAAAAAGAAAGAGAGAGAGAGAGAGAGAACAGTCAACCGTTTTGTTCAACAGAGGATGATGAGGTGGATGGTGTGACAAAAATTTGAATGGCCGCTCTCTATGTATTGTGAATTTACAGCAACACACACACGAGCAGAGAAAAAACGAGAGTTTAAAACATGGAAGTAGGTGCCAAGTTGAGATTCATGATTCATGAACTAAAATAGTGACAATTATTTACAATGACAACACACACAGAGAGAGATTCAAACTTGGAACGACACATCACAGAAAATGCAGCACGTAGTCCTTTAAAATAGTACAGACAGATACTTGTGACAAGAGTGCATGGATGCAATTTGGTAATTCAATGCTCTTTTTCAGATGTGTCTGCTGAGTGTGTGTGTGTGTGTACCTTGCTCAAACTACCTCATCGAATATATATAATGCAGTTTTAGCTTGGACAAAAAAAAGCGAGAGAGAACCACAAGTTGAATCCACCTTCACCATCCTCGATATTGAAATGTGTGTGTGTAGAAGGTACACAACTGGTCTGTTGGAAAATAATTCGACATTGCCCGTTGGTCCTCTCCGCCTTACAAACTAGCCACAGACTCTGTTTCTTCTTTTTTTGGTACAATCATAGAACTACATGTGAATACAAATACCTACACTCTCTCTATATACCCACACATTGTAATAGTACAAAGAGAAAAGAGAGAGAGATACATTTATGAACTTTACAAAAAGTACATCATGGTGGAAACTGCATCTCTACCATCATCATCATCCTCATGAAGATGCAGAGGAGACTAAACTGAAGACGAACATGATGTTTCATTCTTCATTCTATAAAATATATAGTGACTGGTTGGTGTGTGTGTGTGTATGGTTATACTATGTTTTTTACGATATACACAGTCGCTGGTCGTTGCAGTTGATGCCCACAAGTCTTCTCACAATATATAATACCTATACAAATGTTGTGGTGAATAGACGAGAAGAAACACAAGATGAAGACCAAAACCAAAATGCTTCATGAGAGAGAGAGAGTACCTACACACACACACACACACACACACATAAGATTCAACACAGTCAAAGTTAAAGCAGAACGAAGCTCCATGGGGTTATCAACCCTTTCGAGAGACAAACTGGCCTTGGAAGGAAACCCAATTTACATGTCTTCATTCTCCAACACCAAGTCAAGTCTCGTTCTCATCCTCCAAGACACACACACACATAGACACAGAGAGAGAGACTTTGTTTCCCATATATTATCATTATGATTATTATTACAGATATAGTAGACGACTAGCATAATCATGACTATCTCTATCTTGTACTGTTTCCCTTACCTTATAGTTTCAGCAATTTCGTAAGCCCCGTCATGTCGATCCCGATCCTGCAATCATACAGACACACACAAACACAAACAAAAAAAAAAGAGAGTTTAACAGTGTTTCATGATGATGCTAAAAATAGTTATCTTTTTAAAATAAATAAATAATAATAATGAGCAAACAAACTCATCTAATAACAATTTAGTGAAGCTTTAAATAAATTGATACTACATGATTATTATTCTCATGTTGATTCTAATACACTATTTGAGATTCATTCGAGATGACAGTATACAAATTGGCGAGGATGAGTAAATAACTTAGAAGTGTCACCGGTATTAATTTGCATCACACATTGAAATACAAATGATTTCAAGTGTTCCAAAAAATTCTTGACATTCTTCAACATTGCATAAAATTATGACGTTAATTTATTAAGGGTACTACCTTGCCGGTTCCGGAGCTCAAAGGCCATGTATACGTGACATCTTCAGCCCCTGAAGGACTCCGAAGACGTAGCTCCATTTCTTTTTTTTGAAGATGAGTGTGGTTATCCAATTTTGAATAATAATTTCATCAAAAAACTTTGACCACAAGCACAAGAACAGGAGGATCAAAATAAAAACACTTGGATCTTGCTTCTTTTATATATATTTTTATTTCCCAAAATTTTAGAGATGAAGAGGGGGGACTTCTTCGTCAAATTAATGGAAGCTCCAAAAAAGTAGTAGAAACACACACTCTCACCACGCACAATTTAGCTTTTTTTCCCACCAACATGTACACTTTTTTGCAATTTTTTCTCTCTCTCTCTCTCGACGACAGAAAAAAACACTTCACTCAATATTAATTATTACACGTATTTTCCAAAAAAGAATCAGGAATGAGGCAGCATCATGATTTTCTGAGTGTAAATTATTACTAGGTGGATACATTTACCGACGACGACGAGGATTTTGGGAATCCTTAGAAATTAATATTATTTGACTAATTTACTAAGTATAGAACACATTTTTTTGAAATAATTTATCAACTCACACACACTCCGGCACTCACCCAGTCCTTCTCTCCAACACTGAACAGGGGACTCGGAAGGGGGGGGGGCTCAAAATTTGGAAAATCCATTGTTTATTTCCAACATACCAAGAACCCAATCCTCTACACTTCACAACACAAACTCAACTAAGGAGTCTCAACCTTTGAAGCAATTGAGCCCTTATGTCTTAAACGGCTTTTTCCATGTACATACGGACAAAATTCAGTCGTCATCCACATGACATCTTCTGCCGACCCTTGAACCATCTGCATAGGTGGAGATGGCATCCACTTTTCTCCATCCCGTCTTTTTGACAACAATCAACTTTTTGAAATGATGATGCGTATCTCTTTTGATGTAAATTAATTTCAATCCATAATAAATCTCTTTCCTACTTCTGGAAAAGTGTAAATGCCCTTCCCAGCTAATAAATCAAGTGGATATTACACAGGACAGGATTGGGGTAAATTGGTGACAATCAACAACAATGTAAAAAAATAATCTTGCCATATTTTGACAATCATCCGTCCATTCTTACTTAATAGATATTAACTACGATTAGTTGACATGAACAATAAATTGTTCAAATTTACTACACTTACATATTTAAAAAATGGCACTACACATTTGGCACACATATGTACTTACCACCGTGTGCAAATTTAATTGCTTGTGAATTACATTCTACTCGTCTCGTCTTGTCCTGTTGTGAATGAGTGAGTGAGAAGACACAATGTTTTTGTATTGTAATGGGTCTGTCCACCACAATTTGACCAACTTTCAATTATATCCCTCCTGTCAAGGGGGTTCAAATCAAAATACAATCAAATTCTATATTGGTTAATTGGTCGATGGTCGTGTGTGTGTGTGTGACGTTTGATGCCAATATACAAAATAGGATTTGTACATGGAAGAATGAGCAAGGCGAATCATCCCACTCTTTCAAGATCCACACACACACACACAAACAGAGAGAGCATGTGGAGAACGGAAGCTGCAGAGAGTGTGTGTGTGTGTCTATATGCCTGGGCATTTATTTTGCACAAGTCAGTCTGCCACTGTCTGTTGGCCCAAAATCATCTCAAGATGAAAACTTCCCCGACAAACTTTACCCTCACAGTCAAAGTCACAGTCCACTCTTCACACTTGATAAACTTGTTTGGGTGTCAACCAGTTGGTCAACAAAGATAATTGTTCATTTATATTTTTAAACACCCTCCCCCCTCCACACGCACACACACTGGAACATTTAATTGGGATTCAAAAAAAAATCTTTCTCAGCATATTTACTTTTTCTGTTAGCACACTTTCCCCCAGTTTTTGTCAGAGGAGGACTGGCAAGTGGTCCATCATCATCTGCAGTTAATAATAGACACTGTCATAACCTGATTATCATCATAAATTCGGTGTTACATCACTAGAATTAGCGGTGACTTGTTAAACTCCGAGAAGAAAGACTGCTCTTGAGCGTGCAGAAGAGGTACAGTTGTGTTGACCTCTTCACTCTGAGAGTCCGGAGTTGACCTGTGACATTCTTCATTTCAACCTGTGAAGAAAGTGTGTGTGTTTTTAGGACATTAGTTCCCATTGTTCGATTGTTGATGGAGAATCTGACAATTCATATTCAATTTTTCAAAAAACAGAACTTTCTCCTCCACCTTTTTTCTTGCTTCAGAGTTTGAGAATGTGGAAAAGTTTTAATGAATTAAATTGAGAACAAAATTTTTACACTTTCCAAACGTCGTAACGTTCCAAAGTAATTTTGGAGAAAAGACTCGTGAAAAATGAGACTGGACTGAAAATTTTACTGATTACCCGGGTTCCAACAGTTTTTCGTGTGTCTCGGTGGGAAAAATGGAGAATGCCCTCCCGTCCTTCGGACGTGGACTGTGTCGGACAAATTTGTGGAGGAGGACGACAAAGAGTATTAGTAGTGGCAGTAGTTGTCAAAAAGGGAGTCGTGAATCATCAAATTTTAATTTTATGACACAGTCCTATTCAACTAAATTAAAATTTAATTTAATCATCTTCTTCTTCTTCCTCACAACCACCATCTCATTTGTCAGCATGTATGAACAAGGTAAATTTGTGTGTACAATTTACTTAAGAGATTTCACAGAGAGAGAGAGAGAAAGAGAGAGCAGAACAAAATGAGAAAAAAATTTGAAATATCTTTTCTCTCTTACCTTGAAACTCTGGATCACTTTTTTTATTCTCTTTTGTCTTTAATTTTTTTATTTCCCCTTCTCACCCTCTCTCTTCCTTACTCTTCTTACTTTACAATCTCATTTGTTTGAATATTTCAATTGAGAATGATGATGGTTTTGTCGTGGCCAGTCTGTTTCGTTTACCCGTGTGAAAACTCGTTTCCCCACTCTGGCCCGAACTTTGTCTCACTCTGCGTCTCTGTTTCGTATTTTTCATTCCATCCATCTTCCCTAACGAGCTTTTTTGTTCAAATCATCAATGTGATGATGATCATGTTCACAATTCCCAATTACTTCTTTTTCTAAACTACTAAACAGTTTCTTCTCTCACACGCCGTAACGATAAATAATCGAATTCTCTTTTTTTTCCTTCTCCACTTTCAACTGGACTGTTATGCATGCATAATTTTGTGAACAGCTCAATTTCAATTGTAATTGTAATTTCATCTCGTAATTTGACGGCTGATCACTTGACTTCTCTCTCTCTATCTATCTATCTATCTATCGTGTGTACGTGTGTGTGTAAGTTGCAGAGGCTAGGAAAAGAGAGACCGACTTGCTTTGCTGCTTTGGAAATTAATTAAATCCAATTAGACGTGAGAGGAGGAGGACAATGATAATATTAATATACAAGACATCCTGTAGTTTTCAACAATATTCCTCCATTCTAATTTTGATATGTACACTTAATGCGGAATGAGAGTAGAAGAATGAATTCGTTTTAATCGTGTTTCGAAATTTTTTCAAAATCAAAGAATCCTGTGGTTTTGTCGGCTAGTGTCATGTCCTGCCCTGTCCATTCTTACAGTGGTAGAAGGAGAAACTTGATTGTGGTCCATTAAAAGTACGTTAATACATACACTCACTATCGTGTGTGTCATAAGAGAGAGACAGAGAGAAAGAGAAAAAAGTAGTTGACGCTTAATAATAATGGACTTTGATTAGCTGTTACAGTACTTCTTTAAGTGTTGTTCCTGGTTAAAAGGGTGGACGAGATGAGGATCTTAACTTTCTTGCTTAGAGTTGACTGTGTGTGTATGTGTATGTGTGGTGGGGGGACAATTTTTTTGCAATTTGCACAAAAGCAGCTGATGATGGTTGACGATAGGGATGTTGAGGAATTTTGAGTGGATTGACATTTACAAAATGTTAATCCACAAAATCCACTAAATGGAAAAATGGAGGGAAATCAATATTTCCTCTCTAATGCACCATTCAAACAAAATATTGGGATTTAAAGGGAAAGAGAGAGAAAGAGAGGATGAACAGGAATCATATCGTAACAATAAAAATGTTGAGCTCAATCACGTATCACCGAGAATGTTGCTATTACTTTTTTATCGTGAAATACAGAGACCATTTGTACTTCCCCAAAAGTTTTGTATTTTACTGCATAATAACAAATAGCTGGATTTAACTGTGCATGGATGCTATGCCTCAAAAAATATTGTTATTGACGGGTCGTATCGTGTGTAGTAAAAAACAAAAAGCGTGGACGTGTGTGTGTGCGAGTAAATCATTTATAGTGTGTCATCGAGGAAAATTGGGATGAGATGAAATGCAGGGGAAGGATAATAGTCAAAAATTGTCCTCGTGCTGTAGATCCTTTTTATATGGGAAGGAACTACACAGACAGTTAAGATGAGGGGATCCTGAGAGGAGAATCAGAGGGACTGTGTATCAGTACACCCTGCTTTTTTTATTTAGTCGCACACGGTTTTTGAAGATTTCGGCAATTCAACTTGCCGCCATCCAGTGTAACCTTTTCACCGAGTTGACCCACCACCTGATACGTAATGTCAAGTAAAAATTGTCTT
>WJFB01004159.1:0-10836 GCA_009870185.1 Pygmarrhopalites habei | reverse complement strand
GTCACAAAGTTGTCCTGTCTTCGTGAATAAGCTTTCAATTAGTCGTTGAATGTGTGTGCAAAAATCTGGACGTGTATGTTGAACTGTTTCATTGCTAGAGAAGTCTAAAGTTGAAACCTTGTAAAAAACCTGCCACAATAGCCCCGCTCGACCCTATACATGGAGAGTTGGGAAATTAACATTTACTCAACGCTCAGTGTCCTGTGGCATTTGAACAAAAACAACCAAGCCAAGCCAACAAACACACACATACACAAAATGGACAATGACAACTTCCTGCAATATACTTCCTGTTGAATCCCATTTTTATGCCACAAAAAATTCCCAAAGATAGTCTCAAATTTGTAATAGCATTTTTACCATATTTGCAAATTCAAGTCGACTCAACATTAAGATTTCAAATCGATTGTCATATCTGTATCTGTCCAGTGACAAGTTCAGTCAAATATTTTTAAAAAATTACTCTATCTTTGCTTTGATGACAGACTAAAAGAAAATGCTAGAGATTCAGCAAAGGTAGCAAAATACAAAAAAAATTCGTACATCCCCATATTTGCAATGCAAATAAAATGTCAACAATATTTCAATTTCTTATTCTTATAAGCTCACAGAACAGAGTCACCAAGTCCGACAAAAGAAAAATATATATGTGACGAGCAAAGAATTTTCAATTTAGAAGAAAAATAAAAATGAATTTTTTTTGTGGGCAAGGTACAGAGGAAGAGAGACAGAGAGATTGTGGTGGGCAGTACTTATAGTCTAATACAACAAGGAATATCATTGACATTTTCAAGCCAAAATATTTTACCAAATAAACCATTCACCATAAATGGTTCTAAATATCAACCATAAATGTCCGTCAAGAGACAGAGAGAGTGAAGATTGTAATATAAATTAAAAATAAAAACTAATTAAAAGATCAGCTGATCCCTGAAACCTAATTTCAAGATTTAATTTTTAATTACACTCGACAACAAACAGTACGAAAATTTGTTTGAAAGTTTGGACGCAACACATGTAAACTAAATGTAGCAAGCAAATTTTAATGTCTTTTGCTCGCCTATAAAGGCAAAATTACCTGTAATACAAATACAGACACACAAATATAATATACATATCTATCTATTTGATTTCACCAAATGTGTATTTACCTTACTTTAATTTACGGTTGTGTACTTACAGTTACACAAAAAAAATGATTTGTTAAACACATCACAGATACTTTTGTGAAAATCTGCTCTACCGGCAAACTGACCGGTCAATCTACAATCTTTCTCAGAGTCCTCATTTATCTATTTATGAGTGTATACACTGTAAAAATGCTTCACAAACTATTCAAATGTTGAGTAGTATGAGCATGCTATTTAATATTCCTAACTGAAGCATACACTCTTTTTCAAAATCAAATTTGACACATATTGTACTACACAGCACACATTAAAAACTAACTCCAATAATTAGACTACACATTCAAATAATCATATTACATTACACCACATTGTACATATTGTATCTATACGTGTATGTTGTCCCATTTAGGTCATCCCTTATTAACCTCCTCGTTAGTAGTACTAATTAAAATCTCTATGAAAAAAATTGTAATTACAATCATAGTCATCAATCATATGGGTTTTATTAACTACTTTTTTTGAAAGAAAAACCATTGCAAGTCAACAATTCAATATCAAATTACTTTCAAGTTGAGAGCCTCAACCTATCAAATGCTAATATTAAATGACTGACACATATACCTCTTGTTTTAAAAAAAACATTCAAAAGTATGTAACAGAGAAATCAAAATCAACAAGTCAATCGTTTTCCCTTTTGTTTCATTCAAACTTCTTCCCCTCCTCTCCTACCCCCCTCGCCCCTCTCTCTTCATTTTTTCCATTCCAACAAAAATAAAAATACGAGAGCAGAGATCATCACACATACGGTTGTAAATTAAATAAAAGACGACAATCCACGAAAAATTTCTTGTCGTCCCAAGTACAACTGTCATTTCTCGTAAAAAATAAAAATTTTCCACACACAAAGGACACAGTGTTACATTGAATTATTCAATATAAACAATAATGATTGTCGTAATTCCCCATCCTTCCACTGTTCAGTATGAAGTTGAAGGTAATAAACTTAAAACTGTAAAGGAAAATGAATCAGATGTCAGATCAGACCACTCATTCACTACTCCTACCTACTTACAATATAAAATACATAAAATTTTATGATGTGTAGTGGTTTGTTCGGGAAGAAGAAAAAAATGATATGTTTACCCTAAGTAAGTAACCACGAAACATCACTCAACAAAGCACAGATACCATATTTTTTATATTTATTATACATTCCAATATCTCAGATAAAAGGTTCTAATGTTGACTACCTTCAAAATAATTTTTAAAAAAAGTAATCATCCCTTGTAGTGTGAGTCTTACACTAACCTCACAGGATACTCTGCATTTTTGCAAAAAATTATTTTAAAATATAAAATTTCTGCCAGGTAAATTTGCACCATCACAAACGCACAACAAAACGGTGTTGAAGTCATGTTACCTTGCTATTGCTATGCACATGCACATGTCACTCTTAATATTATTAACTCTTATAAAATTGAGCAGTCTACTTTTAACAACATTGAGCACATACACATAAATATAGGACGACGAGACTAGGGCTGAGGAGACAACACAAAAACATATGAACTCCACTCACATGACTTGCTATTTTTTTACTTCATTCTTTCGCTTTGCCTTTATGAGTTATGCAATTTTTGTCTCCTTCTCTCTCTCTCTCTCCATTCATTTGCTATGAATAAATGAACAGGCGGTCTACGTAAATTAGGATAGTAAAACTTTTAGTAAGTTTTTGGCCTATAATTAACTTTTGTATCATGAGTTGGTGGGGACATACAATGCATACATACTACTACAACTATCATCCTCCTTCCCTGCACCCCAGAAAAATATTTTGTTCCTCATATTATATTAAAATGAAATATATACCACACACACTAAAACACACAATACAATACAACAAGTACAAGACATTTCCCTACAGCATATCCCATAATATGAAATCTTCAAAAAAAATTATATCATAGCATATAGTATTACTATGTGTAGTTTTTCCACAAAATAATAATAATAGTGGCAACACAATACACAGACATATATAATACACATTTTTCCTCTATTGTCCTCTTCTTACATATTTCCACCGTAACTCTTAAACCTTGATTCATTTGTGACTCTGTGAGGACACACACACACACAGAAAGGGAGAGATAGAGAGAGAGAGCCGCAATGTGGGCAACCTACCTACCTATCTAACCACCTTTTTGATCGACCACCGAGTTGATTCATTCACACATTTATCTTTTTCTTCATTCATCTCAGGATTGTCTGCATGCCATCATCATCAATAAGAAAGAGAGAGAAGATGCAGAAAGAGAGAATACTAAAGGATATAAGTACCACTACAGCTAACTACTGTACATATATAAAAGTTTAGTGTAGTGTACACGTCTGTCTGTGTGTGTCTGTTTGATTCATTAAAACAATTTGCACATGTACACATGGAGAGTGTAGGGTAGTGCATACCTACACACTACATATATGCATACAAAAGGTAAAAAAATCCAGGTCGCCCTGCAATCAGCAAGCAAATGCAATTGAACCTTTCTCACTTAAACATTTTTTTTCAAACTCGTCATGCTTCCTTCGTAAGCTCCATCCATTCCACACAACACACACACACACACAGCCACAAAATATGCATAATCTTATAATAGATGAAAGTAAAAAGAAATACTGTAATATAATATAACAGAACTTGTCTTTTAGTCAAGAATGGGGCCATGTGTATATACTCACACATTATACACACTCATGTAAATGTTATATATGCAATATACAACAAGAGGGGAAAAACGTCACAAAGCCGCAGCAACTTCTTCTGTCTTATATAGTGTGTAGTGTATGTATTGTATACTCTGTGTGTGTGTGTACTGTTGACGACTATTCTCAGCCAATGTGACCAACTACACTCTACCTCTCTCTCTCACTCTTTTGCTAATATGCAATGCATTTTATGTATATATATAGTTTGAGCTGAATAGAAATTTTGCAGTGACAAATTCAATGGAATTAAAAAAAACAACTGTCGCGCTCAATAGTTGTTTGAGAAACCAGCGAAATACCTCACGACCAGACTCCAAGTTTATACCAAAAACACATCATCATCATCCACAAACTCATGACTGAGTACAAGGTGTAATTCCTCTAGCTTTTGTACAAAACAGACACAGACAGACATGCTGTACTAGTGTACTGTGTACAGATAGAGAAGAAAAAAGAAAATTTCTCAAAAAAATTCCATTAAAACCAGTTAAAAGTGTAATGGAAATAGGAATGAAAAATGTAGTCTGTAGTGTGAAATAAACTATCAACTAGTTTCTTGTCTAGCTGTGTCTAAGGCCTTTCACAATTCTTGGGTACGGAATAACCAACATTAATTACTAAGTCAAAATATAGCTACAATTTTAAATTTGAATATTTTCAAATTATGCTCTTTCCAAGTTTTAAACCTATTATGCACAAAAACATGGATTTAACTCCATTCTTCCTCATGTACACAGGACACTCGGACAATTTACACACAAGGAACTTACACCTCCTAAAGTCCATATCATCCTATTTAAGTCATATTCATTTTACAACTTAAACTTCTTCTCTATCTCTCTTTCTTCAACTTTAATTTTGTACGGGAGAGAAAAAAAACCCCTGTCTCTTTTTTAAAAATTTAAATGGCTATTCCACTACATACAGTACATACACCGTGTCTAAGATTTGACAAAATACAATCCATTTTCATTTTTGGTTCATTTATGATTCCTTTCTAAAAACTTGGTTTTCTTAATTTATATTTAAAAAATTTTTGTACTTACCCCTTCATTCCCTAGGAACTGTAACGTTGCATGCTGCCTAGTCTTTTGCTGTAAAAAAATAAGAAAAATCAAGTTATAGTACAATATTTACTACAATATTAAGGATTTATGAATGAATATTGACATAAAAATCTGTTGAAATATTAAACCATCACTTTGGATTACTATCAATTTCAGTTCTTCATTCAATCTCGTCCATACATTGTTTAATTCACTTTGATTTAAACTTAACAAAGTTAGTAATATTGAATGATTTGATCAACGAACGAGAGAAGTTCTTGTATTTTAAAAATATGTTGAACATTTTCATCAACTATTAACATTTAAATATGACGTGAGTGTAGTTTCCTCTCTAAAATCCTTACTCATCACTATCACTCAAAACATTTTTGTATTATTATGCAAATTGACTCGGGAAAAATATTTAAAATTTACCTGTATGTGAAGATAATCCTCTATAGCCCTGAGAGTAAACAAAACAAAGAATGGTATTATAGTGATTACAAATATTTTTCATACAAGAATGCAAAATAGGGATTTCCGTCCTCCAACTGCCTTTTATATGATGGCCCCAGTGGACAACATAGCCAATCTGAATATGTGGATGAGTAACAACGGGATTGAAAAGTGAGTGCTGTATAATAATAATAATACGCTGCCACAATTTTATATTTTAGATTGTCTAATTTTGTTCAATTTAATGTCTCATGTGACTTTCTGTTTGTGTAGGGAAAAGAATTATTCATCTAATTATCTCTTTTCGAAAAACCCGACTCCCCCTGTACCTCCCACTTCTACTACCACTGTGTCAGAAGAGGATATTTTGGAAGAAAAGATTCAAGGGATCAAGAGTCGCTTTGCAGATTGTAATCGAGAAGACGCAATCATAATTATAGAAGAACTGGATCAAATTGATAAAAAATATTTATCAAAGAAGCCAAGACTTGAGTAATTCTTATTGTTCTTGTTCGTTGTGAAAATCTTTTATAATGTAATTGAAACAGTACACTCTAAGAATTAAACCTCTGATTTTATACTTATTGGATCAAAATTTTATACTTTTCGAAGTTAGTCTTTTATACTTTGTTAGACTATGGTTTGTACGAATACGGTCAAAAAACTCTTTATACTTTCATATTTTATCTTAGTTTTGAGAGTGTATATATACTTAGCGAATTAAACCGTACAAGTGCACTTGATTTTTAAAAAATTTGTTTTTTGCTTACCTGAGAGCTGAATCCGTCAATTTCACAAAAATCACTGTTTTTTTTGCACTCGAATTCCCTTGCAAACAACTATATTTTACACCATCAATTAATCCCATTTCTGAGAGGTTCAGAGTCATATGAGAACTCGTCGAGCGCTATGCAGCAACTAACACTCAACTAATACAATGCTAAAAGTGGCGAGAGAGAGCTATGGCACAGATCAATGCATTCCTATGCCCCCTTCCACGACTCCAACGAAAGAGTAGACACGGTAACGGTCGAAATTGAAACTAGTTAATTAAATTAAACACACTTCCAGATAAATACATTCTCTCTTTAAATGTGCTCAGCGATTCTCCATGTTTCACGACCAATCCTCGGGAGCATTCATCAGAAGGGCAAGAGTCGAAATATTTGACAATTCAAAGATTTTTCAGTTGCTTCAAAGAATTCTTCAGTACTTTTCAAAAGATTTACAAGATGAGATGTTACAACTGTATTTCTTCATCACAAAAATGTCGTAGGCATTTATTTTCAAGAAATTCTTTCTTTTATTACAAAGAGTATGTGTATTACACCTACGCCATCATCAATGCTTTCATTTCCTCAACCATCTTATTAGTCAAGTTTCTTTTATCGGAAGATGTATCCACAACAGAACTAGGAATGTCTAACAAATTACTCTGTTGTTGAAATTCCCATCTTCGTTCCAATTGTCTTAAAATTAAAAGTTTATGTAAACCAAGTCTTGAATGCCGAACTGCATTTATCCAATCTGTATTTTGAAAACCACCATGAGTTGGGAGACCCTGAAAATACATTTTTAAAAAAAATCTTTTAGAAAAATTTTCAAAATAATAATTTAAAACACAGTAACAGAAAAGTATGAGCAGAATTTTTTCAAATCATTACCTCATGAAATAGTCTATACTTGTTGACAAAATGAAATTCATGAATTACCTAGAAAAAAAGAAAAAAAGAATTCCATTTAGTCGAATATTTCAAAAAAAACATTAATTGAATAAATTGCTAAATAATTACATTTTGAGGTTTGATATACGTCCGTATACGAGGAGCAATTTTTAACAGATTGATATTTAGTTTGGCTTGTTGTTGAAACACAGTAGAATTTTCTGGAACTGGCTTTGTAGGATTGGCATTCATGGATGATGTTTGTTTTGTGGACCCAGAATGTTCCGATCCAGTTGCGATTGTTGTTGAGGTACTTGGTTTTGACATGGGTACACTAGTTTTGTTGTTATTATTATTTGGAACCCCTGTTATCATGTTCTGTAACACATCTCCATGCGTAATGATGAACCAATAAACAATTCTTAATGCTAGTTGACCTTCTACTTCATCTAATAAATAATCTGCTTTTAAATTAGCCATATCAAAGTCCATTGCGTAATCTGAAATATTTAAAAATAATACAAAATATTTTGTATAAATAATATTCTATTATTGTTCACCCTAAAACAATTTTCTTGAAAATTAATTAAATATTTAAAATTTGTACTAGCAGAAGTCATGTTTGTACCTGTCTCTGAACTTGGCAAATTTTCTTTACTTTTGGCATGCGTCTGCATTTGCTTCATCCTAGATTTTACAAAAAGAAATTAATTGTAATGATATTTAGTAGTACAATTTTCCACTTATGTGATTTAAAAACAACTATTTAAGTCTCTTACATTGATTCGATTTGCGATACCAATCTATGAATCGATTGATCAAAAACAGAATCATCCAGATGACAAAGCCTAAAATTTAAGTGAATGTAAATGTAAAATTGTCCAAATAATAATGGATATTTGTGTGCAAAAGATAGTACTCCTTTCTATATTATTTTTTGTACCGTTCGGCAACAGAAAGTAAAACAGCTTCCAATAATTTAGTTGACTCTTCCTTCTTCTCACTACTTTTGTTATTGCCTTGAACCAATGGAGGTAATCTTGGTGTGGCTTCGTCATGACTATCACAACTTTCTTCTGGCGGAGGTGGTGGAGGAATGTAAGCTATTTTGGGTCCTAAATTTAGTAACATGTACAATGCAGTGACTAGACAAAAATGGTCAAAAAATCAATAATTTAGTTAGACTGTTGCATCTTTCCACATCTTTTATATTGTTATCCATTTGTATTGAAATATAATGCAAAAAGTTAATATTCTGAATACCTAGAAAATGGACTGGCACATTATTTCTGACTGGTTGATATGTTGGAGGAATCATATCATCCATTTCTTCACAAACGAGGAAGAATCCACGAGGCACCACAGACAAAATCTCAGTAAGTACATTTAACAATTGAATGACCAACTGAGTGTACGTCTCTTCACAATGTTGCAATTTGTCCATTACAAAAATCGATAGGCACAGGGACTGCACGCAAGTTTTTAGTATTGGAAGCAAAAGATCAATCAAACTTTGAAACCAAACAGGCCTACTTTTACTATTCCACATTTGTGTCTTATCCATGACACTCCAGTCTACTATTCGAATTAGTACGGGCCTATACACTTTGACAAACATTTCCCGAGGTTTTGCATGAGCCACTCTAGAACAATAAGCCACAAACACACGATCAAAATATAAAAGTAAAAAAAATAATTATTTTCAATACAAATTCATGATTATACATTTGAATTGGTCTCACATATATAACGTACACGCGGCAGCATAATGATTTGGTAACGATTTTGCAAGGGAATGACAGTTGGATGACATGCAAGAAGAATTTCCGCAACGCTGAAAAGCCTTCCCTTCCAACATAAAATCACAAACTGGGGCCACAACAGTTGGAAAAAGACAGAGAATGAAGCCTGCAACTTTACACTCTTGCATTGTCACAACCTTTAACCCAAAAAAATAAATATTACTCTCCTTTGTTATTAATGTCTCATAATTGAGAGAAAAAAATAATATGGTATAGCATACCCGATATATTAGAGGCCAATTGGGTGCAGGTTGACTACATAAAAGTTTTAAACTGAACAATAATTCCAAATCTGAAGTAGTCACACCCGTAGGATAAAATTTTGGACAAAGGTGTCGGATTGTCTTCATCCAAACAGGTTCAGACATTTTGGATACATCAACCGATTTTTTGTCCATCAATGTACAAGATGAAAGCCCTCGACGAAAACACTATAAAACAAATCAATTTAAAGAAAAAGTCAAATTAAATTATTAAGTTTGATTATGAAAATCCATCGAGATGATTAATTTGTCTCACTTTGTACAGAATCTCCAGTGGACATCCAACCAATATTAAAGATGTAGCTAGGCAACTACATTTCAAATGAATTGAGTATATTGACTTGGAGGCAGCTGGATCAGCTTCCCCGCAAACAAGAGTTAAATCAGAAGAAATGTAAAACAAAAGGTCTTCCACTGTTGCCAAGATGTTAACAATATCACACACAAATTGTGGTATTGATATCTCAATTGGCAAAACCTACAAACATATAAAAAGAATTCATATATTACGTACTGAAGTTTGATAAAAATAAAGTAAACGCTTTATTACGATATTATGTAACTAACATATTAAAGGGAGATACCTTGGAATAGCGAGAAACAAGAATAGCTAAGGAATCACTAGTGATAATGCCTAAAATTCTTTGTGCCAATTGCGGAGGCATAATTTTCCACATGTCACGCTGCATACCTACACATAAAAGCAAAAAATAAATAATTGTAAAGACTTTTTAAAACTGATTAAAAATCATTGTATACGCAGTATTTTTATAATACTCTTACTTTGAAGAAAATAGGCCCACATTTGAATGATTGGAGAACCTCTTTCTCCTTCGTAGTAAGGATGTTGTGAGTCCCAATTTTGAGAATCTTCATCATGACAAATGAAGGTTAACAGGAGATTTGCTTGTACTTGTAACATTTGCTCACTAATTACTTCTACGAGATCGCAAAATTGTTTGTATTCAGGTTTCAACTTATTTCTGAAATCATTACAAGCATATACATCAATCATGTAAATTAAAATATTGATTTTTTTAATGAAACAACATCTCATTCTGTTTAGCTGTTTATTTGTCTAATTTTGTAATTACTTTGATTCAGGGTCGAAGATTTGTTGAAAGGTCCAAATATAATTTCGTATAACTACAACGTTACTAATTATAGGGTAGAGATTTTCTAAACGTCCTGCATTAAATGATGAAACAAATGAGAATTACAAACATTCCTGTCTTTTTGACAATTAAACAATTCATTACGTTTACTTATGATTGTACCTGTTTGAGTCACTTCCAATGTGCAGTCTATTATATGAGTTCGAATTTTTGGGCCACAATGACATATCGCATTGACAAATTGCTTGGGCGTCAATTCATCCTGGAATAAAGAAATAAAACAATCATCATCATTGCACTAGCATTATTATGCAAATCGTGGATAATGACTAGGAAACAATTATTCTTCGTGTGACTACGGTCCTATTCCGTAGGACGAAGAATGATTTTAGTCTGTAGTCTTAGGTCACTAAGGGTACACTTCCTGACATAATACCAAGTAATGCAAAAAACTAATATTTGCGCTTGCTCAACCGTCCCGCTCTCTCCCCCAACCACCTCAGTTTAAATTTTTCACGCCACGGTGCACTACTCTTAGACGATTCTCCCGGGTTTTTACTAGTTTTTGGAGGATTTTACCTGTGTCCAGATGTC
>WJFB01004158.1:0-10848 GCA_009870185.1 Pygmarrhopalites habei | reverse complement strand
CCGGGCAAAAGTTTACCCTTTTCCGGGGAAACTTTCCCTTCTGTTCTTAGAGTGTACATGCCAACAAGTGTCGCTACGTTCCACTTGTTTTTGAATACACACGTGAGAAAGTTTCTCAGAGAAACGTGCCCGAAATACTTTTTGTACCTTGCATCGTACTCGACTGCCAATCAATCCCAAAGAAATTCGATGTAATTCCTTGGACACCTTCTTCGTCGACTCTGTGACGTTAGCCCCTTCTGTCCCAAGTAGATACAACTGTCTCAAATAAAATGTGACAGGAATCAGTCCACCAACGAGAGCCTGATAAACTCCATCGAGAATCAGGCTCAAAAGACAGAATACAAAAATGAGGATCACAATCACAGCTAAAATAATGACAATAATTATTTCCATCCCATAAAATTTACTGTATTCTTCAACCAACTCTTCGATCAACTCAAAACATTTACAACATTTCAAAATATGTTCTTCCGCCAAAATCTGTCTTTCCTCTCGTCCACAATCCATCACCTCTTCTAGTTCTTTATTAATCTGTTTTAAATCCCCCGCCACGATTTTGAACGAAGCTGTGTATATTCTGAGGAACAGGACTAAATACACAGCGTAAGTGAAATGGAGTAAATTTACAGTTGTCCAAAAATACAAGCACAAACTTACAGCCAACTTTGGCACTTCCTTCATCCACAAACTCAAGTTTAAAATTTGCGAATGGTGGAGCACAAAGAGCGTTAAGAGTACGGGAAATACGACCATTTCTGTAGAAATCACGATTGCAGTACAAAGAACGGATCGGCGGGTTTTTTGCTTGATTCTCTCGAAAATTTTGTCATCATTCTTTCTCGATGAGTTGCTCAAGAGGGCAGAAAATTTTCCCAAAATTTCGCAATTGTGGTTCCAAAAGTTGGCAGTCTCTCTGGATCGAAGGAGGGCTTTAATCCTAATCAAAAGCATTATAATGCCACCAGAAGCGTACAGGAATTTGTAGGAGAGTTTCTCAACGTCGGACGATTGGGACATTATCGTTTGAACGGAGTCCAAGTGTTGGAATATGAAAATTCCGACAAGGATGGATACAAATGACATTGTGACACTCCAGAGGAAGGGCAGACTCAGCTTTCGACGGACAACCCTGAATTGACTATTGAAGGAGAGGGGGAAGTAGCCGACGAGTTGTAAGGGGTAAATGACCCAGCGTGATGAAGTAGCTAGATCTTCGTCAATAGACTCTTGACAGTCCGTGACGGTCACGACGTTTCTAAAACGTTTTTTGAAAGGGTGTTGGAATTTTTCAATATTCTCGAAATGGATAGACATTTTTTGAGAGAAAATGTAGGAACAATGAGAAAATCTGCTGAATCTGAGAAATGGTTTGTAAGAAACCCGTTCTCTGGAAAGAGGTGACAGTGCAATTCTATGCCATGTTTTTGTGTGTCACTCACACGCGCAGGATTGATAAGTGGGATCTATGTAGAACAGAAGGGTGCTTGGGAAGTGGAAGGACATCAAATATTTGTTGATCGAAGGATAAAGCATAATTGGATGAAGAGATCTACAGAGAGTCTCTCTGAGAGAGAGAGAGAGAGAGAGCGAGAAACGTTATGCCAGTCAGTGACACACAATTGTGCAAATTATGAGCTGGATGTATGAGTAGCCACACCCTACGGCATATGTCCGATTTACCCAAATATTTCCCTTTGACTTATATTTGTGAGGCTGTCCAACGTCGGGAAGTTGGCTCAATTTTTAGAATGGAAGAGTTGAACCTATGGAAACCACTAGGCACACCCCCAGTGATAGATAGACACCACATTTGTGTACCGTGTACACACACACACACGTCATGTGTGAAATGTGAATGATTTTGATGGGTTGTGAAAGTCTCCCAGTGGGATAGACAGTGAGATTTTTTCATTGAAATGCCACACAACTTGGAATTCTTGTGTGGGATAATATGTTTTAGTAAATATTTTGAACTTACATAAGTCATGATTGTAAGAGGAAGAGAGAGAGAGAAAATATTTTTACTACATACTGAGTAATACTGGCACACAACATTTGAGAAGTAAACAGGACGACGGCACAATCGACCCAGGTCATCTACTTTCGACTTGTCTAGTCCCAACTGGACTAACATTCAAAAAGCAAGTTTATTTCACAGTTTTCATGACTCACGAATCTTGAGTATCGTCCTTTTCGATTTTTCTTACGTCCAGTTCCGTATCTCCAGGGAGAAATGAATATCTGGTGTACAGTGGGAGAACCCGGGAGAAACAGGCCCGGCGGGGGGCACAAGGGGCGTTTGCCCCGGGCGGTACCGATTTTTCTCTTGTAAGGGGCGGTACCGACCACAAAAAATGCCCTGAAAGGGCGCAAAAATTTACAGAATGCCCCGGGCGGAACCCCTTCAAGGGGCAGTGTCGCGCCGTCTCTGGGGAGAAATGACAGGCACTGAAAAATATCACAGAAAAGCCACTGAAAAGTCACCCAAGATCTCAAATTTTGACATATTTGTTGCAATTTTACAAGTTTCCATAAATATTTCAGTGATCTTTTCGGTACATTTTCATTTCTCTCACTTCCTCCCGAACCCGCAACCCTGGTTACGTCATGCATGAATCTTCAACTTTCATTAAATTTTGCAGGATGGAACGTATTTCATGCCATCAATGTTAAAAGTACAAATATTTTGGTTTGCTCTCAAATTCAAAGGAATAAATTTTGACGAGTAGAGACTTTTCCAATTTCATTTTGAATTCTAGTAACATATTTATTTATTACATTTATTAAGTTTCTAATAGAAATATCAATCCGTGTGATTTAGATCAGGTTGTGTCGTAATAAAGTGAAGCCACGACCCCTCCACTTTCCAATTGTGTAAAGAATTCTGAAATAAAATAGTTTGCAAATCCCCACCAACCCGGCAAGGAGAAGCCCACCCACATAGGCCTGAAAAACTGTACGAACATCCACGCTCGAAAACCCCAGAGGACTAAACTCTGCTTCACCTTCATCAACCAAAGTTGACTTGAAAAATCCTTCCCTTCCAATCCCCCCAAACCGAATTTCATGCCATTTTTCCCACAACCAAAAAATCCCGAAAGTTACCAACATCCTCTTTTGACTTGGAATCAAATCCCTTCTGTACACTGGAAATCCATTCACCATTGGGTCATCCATTACTACATACTTTGACTGCACAGTGTATTTGTCTCGCATACGTCGACTGTGTCCTTTCAGAGTTGACCATCTCTTCATTGCTATTTTAAATTTGTTCCACCAAAATTGAAACTCTGTTGTGGGAACTACGAGAATTCTCTTCGATTTGGATACATGCTCATTTATGAAGTTGAGTGAGAGTTCAGCATTCGATACATATCTGGATTTTTGGTACAGTCCAACCCACGACATAAATTCGACACAAATTGGCAGGAATCGACAGCTGGAGTTCCAAAATAGTTTCTCAAGTTCATCATATCCGTAACCGTTTTCACAGTCCTCCTCACACGAATTCGCATTCGAATGAGCTTCTAGCCGTGACAAAAATTTTACGTTTGCGAAGATCATTTCCATCAAAAAATCGGAAATTCGCACAGAATTGGTCGGTAACTTGCGAAACTTCTCATGAAGCTTGTGACCGGCTGTATAATATTGCTGAGCAAGGTAGATTTTAAATTTCCCACTCCTTAAATCAAATTGATTGAGACGAGTCCAATTAGTTTCCAAGGGAAAAGGGACAACGCAATCTTCCCTCAGAATCGATTTGTAAAAACTCCCCACGAAAAATCCCAAACAAAACCAAAATCCCAGTAAAATTCCCAAATACTTCTTCCCACAAATCTCACTTTCTCCTCCCTTGATTTTGAACATACGCGCCAAGGAATTTTCATCCGGTTGGTCCATCAAAATTTTAATCATCCAGTCTATGACATGCGAAGTCATCCTTGCTTTGTCAAAACAAATTCCAGGTAATTTCCAGGGAAAAGTACCCCCGTCGGTCACGTGTGTATCTGACTGAAGAGGGGACACAGGCGGGTAATTTGAAACCAGGGTGGAGATGAGTACAACCAGGAAAATGCTGGACATAATGAGCGACAGGGCCACCCAAATTTTGATGGGGAAAGACCTCACGTGGAAAAACATGGCGGAATTGGATTTCTTGACACTGTCAGCTGTAATGAATTTGAATGAGGCGGTAAATCCGATTGGGGTCAATTCTTTCCTCACCCCAGCTTGAATCCCTAAACCATCCGAACCTGGGTCAATATTCCTAAGACCTGTAGCGTACGCATTGTACTCGACCACAATTTTGTTAAGAAAAGAAAAGACGGAAATCATGACAGACAGGTCCAAGGTCAAAGGTCGGGTTCTGTGGAAAGATGACTTCTGTCTAGACAAAGGTTCGTCGATATTTGACAGCATCTCTTTATATACCTTGCTGAATAGAGCATGAGAGAAGCCCCATTGACTTGACCTACCCGCGTCCGTGACCTCTCTGTGACTCCCAAGCATTTCGTGCAAACAATTTTTATGTGATTTACATTGGAAATTTTTTTGGAGAGAATTTTCTAATCCACAGCGCAAACAAAAGCAGATTCCAGTGTGCTGCACTTCATTAGAATTTGGAGACGACTGGGTTGTCAGGAGTGGGAGTCAATAGAGTGGTGACCTTTGACCCGTGAACCAAAATAGAGAATAATCGAATTCAACTGCTGACTGTAAAAAGTATTCCACTCCTGAATTTGAATTAGCAGACAAGTACAGGAATAGAGCGGGTCTCACAATCCGGCCACTTTGGAAGTAAAACCTATTCAGAAAATGCAATGAGGATCCTCCACCCCAGTCTACTACCTTCCCACGAATTGACACGATTCGATGAGGAGCTTCACGAAGTGGAATTGTTATGAGGGTCATGTGACATCGCAGAAGTGTGAGGTGAGTCATGGAGTGTGCCAAGGATTTAGTGCGGTCTCTGAGTTCTGGAGTGGATGCATTGTACTCAGAATTGAGGATGATTGGGGTGAAGGAAAAGATGAGAGGATGACCTCTGGCGGTGGAGGTAATGAACGTGTCTTGGTTTGGGTGGTAATTTATGAAAAGGAGACAAGCGTGGGAGTGGCCAAGGAATTCTTCCAGGTTTAAAATGTTGGGTTCGACCTGGGGAATAATTTGCCCGGTCGTGATTTGAAGGGAGATTGATGTGAGGAGGAGGAATGATGACGTAATCAGCAACATTTTGGAGTGCAGAGAGTAAAGTGAGTTTTAATGAAGGCAGCTAGTAGTAATTTTTAAGGAATTTCTCTTGAAAATACCTTCTCTTCAATGAAGAGTCCTTATGATTCTTCAAGTTACTTTTTCAGAGTTATTTGACATGAAACTAGAGGAGAAGCTAAAGTCATTTTTCCCGGAAGAAGGTCAAAATTGGCGGGAAGAGTGGAATTTTTCCTCCAGCTCGGGATATTTTCCCTTTTGGGGGAAATTTTTGGACTCCTCCGTGGAAAGCAGTTTTCTTCTTTTCCCGGGGAGAATTTTTACCTTCTGAAGGGAAACGTTCCCTCATTCCCTGGAAAATCCACTTTCCAATGGTAAAAATAAAAAATGGTGATTTTTCCTTCTATTTTAAGAGTGTATTTTAATAGTCAATATTTTGTATTGAAATATGCCCGTGTTTACAATGCAGACTTTGGATTCCAGAGGATAAATTCTCAAAACAATACTTTGTCTTTAGCACACGTATTTTCAAACCGTGTTTGCACAATTTGTTTATTTGAATTTTTTCTAAGGAGAAAAGAGTACTGCATACAACGGTCCTTGCCAATTTTACAAAAACAAATTTCTGCACGAACCTCTGACTGAGCTTCTACAATGTACGCTGTTCATGTATGGCTGGGTATTTGAAAACGAAAACACTTGACATGAATCTCATGATTGCTTTCCATATGTACAAGTGTTATTCCGGTCACCCTGTACATTTCGAAACATTCAAAACAATTTTAACTTTTACCCTCATTCATTATCTCCGCCCTTCAAAAATAAACAATAAATAAATGTCAAACTTTGATTTGTAAATCATCCGAAAGAGATTAAGTCAAAATGTGTTCACAATCTTTTTTGATGCCCATCCGCAAAACATTTTCCACATTGTTCTGTCTACACCACTTTATAAATCCCATTTAAATTCCCCCCTTCCCGCCTTACCGTACAAAAATGATTTTAAATCCTTCTGCATCCTTCCTGCTCTTAACTCTAGTCTCTTCCATAGCGGGCGAATTTGTATGCCCGGAAGAAGACGATCAAGAATTCCGATGTCTCTGTCTAATTCAAGATTACTCCCTTGTGGCATGTGACTTCCAGTACGGTTCTCAACAACAAATTGACCTTGCTTTCCCCGCCCTTCGTCGGGTCAACAATGTGTCATCCGGAGAATACCTCACTTTTGACAGTGTTCTCCTTTCTAGCACTGGAAGTCACCACACAACATTCAATATGACTCCCTTGGCCCTCACCAACTTGACCTCTCTCTCCCTGTCCCTCAACTCGGAATTTACGGGGATTGTGGGTGGGACAAATTCAACAGACGATGTGGACATTGACCCCTTTCGTTTTTCTACAAGGTCATTTGAAGTCACAGGAAGTTCCATTGGAGACTCGAGTGTACAAGAAATCCTAAAATTTTTAGACCCGGAGAGATTGGAAATTTTATCCATGTACACAAATAAATTTGAATCCGTCCCGGATTTGACCCCATTCAAGAATCTTGTCGAGGTCGACCTGTCCAGGAATAATATTGGAAAAGTGGGGAGCGGGAATTTTCGAGGGCTGGGCAATCTTTTAAATTTGATCCTCCATGAAAATAATATTAACGAACTGGAGGAAGGGGCATTCCTTTTTGAACCACTGGAGAGAGAAGAAGGGACCAAGGATCTCTGGACAAAATTTGGGATTGGGCTGAATGGGAATAATCTAACGGACGAGAAGATCCATGTCAATCATGGGCTGGACTCGGCAGGGAGGGAGACTTGGGTTTCTTTCGGGGAAAATAAATTTGAATTTATTTCGCAAGAGAAATTTGAAAAGATATTGTTGGCTCATCCACTCAATTTAGTATTCTTTGTGGATAATCCTTTCGTCTGCGATTGCCGCTCGTTTTGGTATGATTCTTCATGCATTACGAGAGAAAAAATAATTTTATTTGTCACTGTGACAATAATTATTTTTTTAAAATGAACATTCAAAAAGCATTATTGATTTGGATGCAGGTTGAAGGAGAAGAGAGAAGAGTATGAAAATCGAGTCCTTGGCCTGGTCTGCACAAATGATCCTCAAAATACCATTTTCACAACCGATTTGCTTTCCTCTTGCAAATGAGAATTTAATTTTACCTGAAGATTGTTATGCCTTCATAATTTTCTCAATTGAATTTAAAATTGGGAAAGTAAATAAAGGGATTCATGTTGCATTCAATCTTCATTTCTTTGTAGGTTCTCATTCTCTTCGTAATAAAATTGAGAGAGAGCAGGGTTCCGGGTTCGGGAGAAAGTGGGAGCGGGAAAAATGGGACATACCCGGTTTCTCCCATCTGTGTTCACCGGAAGAAACGGGAGAAATGGGAGAAATAAAAATGCACTGAAAAAATCACTGAAAATGTCCAGGAATATTTATCGAAGCTTGTAAAATTGCAACAAAAATGTCAAAATTTGAGATCTTCAGTGATTTTTCAGTGACTTTTCTGTCACGTTTTTCAGTGCCTTTTTATTTCTCCCGGTTTTTCCCATTTCTCATTTTTCTCCCTTGTCTTCCGGTTCTCTCTCACTTCTCTCTCACTGTGAACTAAAAATGCATTTCTCCTGAGAGAGTGGCATTTCTGCGAAGCATAGAAATTTTAAAAATGCTTCGTAATATTTGACAAAAAAATTCATAGTCTTTGTCTACCATTTTCGAGAGAGAAAATTTTATTCAAATCATGTTATGCAGCCTACAATAAATACATTAGGCACGTGGTCTGTCCATCTCTCAAAATGTGCGAACGAACAGACCAACATCCCTACAGTTGACAGTGCAGTGGGTGTGTGTGTGTGCAGACGAGAAAGGAAAGGGAAAAGTGTTGAATTATCCAATGCCTGAGGCATCATGTCTGGTACACCTTTCTGTCTTGGATGATGCAAACAGACAGACAATGACTGTTACTCTGTCTGTTCTTCCTTCGCACTCAAATGTCCGTCGCCGGTCAAGCTTTTCCATGAGACTTGCATCGATTTTGTCCACGCTCTCATCCTTCCCTTGCTTTGTGACAAAGCCTTTGTCAATGTCATTGTCCTCATTTCCTTGAGAAACCAATAATTCTTCAACTCGCTACACAATCCTAGTTACGCCGTAAGCAAAATCAAATTTGCTTCACCTTAAAAATTTTAACTGTAATTATTTCTAAACATCCATTTTATTAAAGAATATTCTTTGCATAATTTTAAATGATTCAATGTGACTCCAATTTCTTTCTGTGTAGACACTTTCATTCAAGAATGGACAGAAGTTCTTCCTCCTCCTCCCCTCCCTCCCCCCGTCGGAAGACCCTTCCCTCTTCAACCTCTTCAAGTGACAGCAGTAGTGACAGTGACTCCAGAAGTCGCTACCCTACAAAAATAGCATCCTCCACAGAAAAACCCCGAGGCCATTCAAGTTCAAGTAAGAGACATCACAAAAGTTCCCGCCATTCACCTTCTAAGAAACGACACAAATCAAGATCTTGGCGCGATCGTCCGTCATCTCACTATGACGACCGACGTGGCTGTCGACAGTCAGGGTCATCAGTGGGTCACAGTAGTAACCAGAATGGTTACGACATGCACAGATACCCAGATAGACCACCTGAAGGGTCATCCGGCGGTCGACCCTGGACGATGCCCACGTTCCAGGACAATTACAACTACCTTTACGGAAGCGGGGGTAATGGCGGGAATGGTTGGAATTCAAATTCAGACAATTACAGCCGTTCTACATTCAACCAACCTTACCGAATCCTAAACGTTGATCGTGAAACCCGCCTGCGCATCATAAACGAAGATCGTGAACAAAGGATGGCCAATTTGGACAGTCCCGCTGACCGTGGCGCCATAATTCGTAATTGGCAAGATATGATGCATCGTAAGATCCAACGAGACAAACAAAAAAATTATGTTGCCTACGGTCAACTAAAATCCGAACAAAGAAGACTCCAAGACGAGAGGCGGATCCTCACAGAAAATATTGACAAGATGGAAGCAGAAGTGAAAGAGAAATTGGATGGAGTAGCAGAAGATGCTAAGGCAAATCAAAGAACTTTGGACAATCTAACGCAGTGGGAAATCCGACTCAAGGAAAGAGAAGAAAAGTGTACGAATCTGGAAAAAGCGATAGTAAACCTGGAAGACAGAATTCTCAAGCAAAGGATGGCCGAACATCGGTTGAAGCAAAGGCAAATGAATTTGCAACAAGAAGAACTGAAAGTGAAGCAGGAAAAAAACACAATTCTGCAAATTCTCAAAAGATGCCAAGGGATCTCGGAGGTTGCGAAAAATCCGCATGTTTTTCTTGCGCAGAATCAAAGCAAGGATGACCAAGGGAAGGAAGGGTCAATCATGAGAGTAGCAAAACAAGTTTCCAGTACCACAACAATGGAAAAACCACAAATTGAACAGGAAGTCAGGGATGCGATGGAACTAATTGTCCGACTTGTTGACAACAATGGGAATTCGGGAGTCAGGCAAGAACCGAATTGCCCGATCCCGGCTGTTGTGTGTAGACCAGACACAACTGAACAGATGGAAGACAAGAGTGCAGTTTCCAATGAGACGCTCAATCAGTAATTTAAATTGACCCGCTCAGGTCAACGACCCATAGACCGCTAATAGCGGTCGGTGACATGAAGAATCTTGACTCAAGATTCTTGAGAATTCACGAGTTTTCCGATTGACCATTTTTCAAATTTGATTGTATTTTGTATTACAGAAAATCAAATTAATTTGTACAATTTTCTATGCTGTGTGTTTTGGCGGTATAATTTGAATTTGAAAAATTTATTCACGTTAGTGATAATGGAAGTAAATATAAATCAGTCAAAAGAATTTTGTACAGTTGTCCTTGGGTCATTTGATTGTGTATTTATTGGATAGAGATATCAGCACAATTTCTGAATGTCTCTTGAAGTCCACATCCCATTCCTTCAGTACCGTCTCCGCAGTCTCCCCAATCTTGAAATTAATTAGAATTTGTTTGTACATTCCTTGCATATTTTTTATATGAAATTCCATATTTTTTGGAAAATTTTGAGCTTACTGTTTCCACCGCGGTAGTGAAGTCTGACAACACATTGTTCACATCTGACATCCGAAGGGAGTTGAAGGGTTGTGTTTATCCAGACAGACTGACCATCCTCAGGGACAGGGATTTGAGTTTTTCCATCACCAAACTTGAGTACTTTGAAACAGGCGTCAGTTTCTGGGACACGGTCACATAGATGGACCTCCAAGTAGCCAGTGTGGGTGGTCGTGAACTCAATTTGGACTGGGACTACCTGCAAAAATTATTTTAAAATTATTCATTATTATCTCACTACTGACTACACTCTTAGAAGAGAAGGGAAAGTTTCCCCGGAAAAAGGTAAAATTTTACTCGAAGAAGTGGAACTTATACGACAAACTTCAGAAGAAGCTAAAGTCATTTTCCCCGGAAGAAGGTAAAAATTGGGGGGAAGAGTGGAATTTTCCCTCCATCGGGATATTTTCCCTTCTTGGAGGGAATTTATGCACTCCTCCGGAGAAAGCAGTTTCCTTCTTTTCCCCGGGGAGAATTTTAACCTTCTGATGGGAAACT
>WJFB01004157.1:0-10849 GCA_009870185.1 Pygmarrhopalites habei | reverse complement strand
TCTGACGAACTTCCAGGATGTTCAAATTTGTTGTCTCAAAATGAGACTCAACCTCCTGGCACCACACCCAAAAGTTCTTTTACTAGTTCCACAACGGACAACCTCGAAATTCGACAAGTTTTGAAGGTCAGTCATACGCAACTTTTTTTTAAACTACGAATATTATCAATGTTTCATAAAGTCGTGACTAGAAAATCTTCTATTCCCACCGAACGCGGTTCGATGGAGAAATGGATAGAAAAATGATTCACATGGCTGTCTATGGCCATGAAGAAAACATTATGGTGAAAAAATCCGTTTTTCAATTAAATGCTTCGATGAAAAAAATTTGGAAATAAAATATTTTCGACCCATGCAGAAAGTCTGAACAAACCGTACGATCCCAAAGTCAAATCTTTGATGAAGGCCGCAAGACTGTCTGGGGAAAGTTGCCAAAGAGTTAGACGAGACTGTCTCTTTACTAAAATCTGCAAAGTCTTGACTGAAGACAAGACGGACTAAAGAGACAGTCTGTGCTTTCACTCGTCTCAAAAGACGGAGTTTAGAGACAGCCTTGACTTGCCTAAGTGGGAAAAGTGTGTCCAGGCGGTAAGACTACAAAATAGCAGTCTTGAAGCAAATCTTTGGCGTTTTCACAATTATTTTTCTACTTTAAGTTGTGATTCTCTCTCTCTATTTTAAGTTCTCTCTCATCACTAAAAATGAACAGCCAAGAAAAGGAATTGCATCTTAGCGTACAAATTGACGACGAAGGTAAGAAAACTTTGAACTTGTTCATGTATTCTCGTTCATGATTAAAAAATGTAACAATGAATGCATTTCGTATTTAATTGACAACAATTCTTACCGTCGGTCCTGGAAATGAGGAAGACAAAATCAATGATGTAATTGCCGAGGGTAACGACTAAATATGAATTTTCATAAAACAAAAAAGTGTGTTTGTGCATTTTTAAAAAACAAAAAGTGTGTGTGTGTGCATTGTGTCATTACATGCATACTTTCAAAATAAATACAGCATGAGAATTAATGTTTCGTTCTTTCTGTATTGTTTCAGATTCTTCCTGGACTGACGATCTGATATTCTTATTTATCTCTCTCAGGGAAGAATAGGATAAAGATTTTGAGAAGCCAAAGTAAGTTCTTGTTTCAAATAGAGTTTACTACTCCACTTTTAAAAACTTTGAAGTTACTTTTATTTTTTGTTTGCTAATGTCCACCAATATTTACCTGAGACAGAACCAACAAAATACAGATTTGGAATCGGATTGCATTACAAATAAATGAAAAATCGGACTCTAACTTTTCGCGGGACACGTGCAAAAAAAAGTGGGACAATCTACGAACAACGTACTTCAACCGCAAAAGTATGATCATAATATTGAGTGACTTTAATTTCACTAAATGCAAGGACTGCAGTAAGACTTGTGAACTTCCACTGCATTGAAAGTTCCTGAAAGTCTTGCCTTACTTTTTCAGAGAATAAAAAGAAAACGGGTAAGAACAAGCCAAGAGCTTGGCCATTTGAGGAACGCCGTGGACTTATATTTGAGAAAAGGACATCTGTAAATCCTTCACCAGGATCATTATCAGAATCAATTATTTCTCCCTGCAACAAGGACAATATACCTGAATCTCCGATGTCCTCAACATCTGGTTTCAGTTCACCGCAGTCATCTAGAGATGGTTTCTTTGATTCTGACGAATCTGACATTCCTCGGAAGAGACGGAAAAGTGGGGCTCCTTCATGGGTCGAAAAATTGCAACGTAATATTAGAAAAAATATTTTTCAAAAAATGTCATCACAATATGTAGGCTTTTTTACTGAGACTTTTCCTTGTCTCTTTGCAGAGCAAAATTTACTGGAGCAATGATAAATTGATGAGAACATTTCAAGAGATGGAAGAGAGTCGAATGAACAGAATTGAAGAACTTGAAAAAATAAAATGGAACAAGTTGCAACCTTTGAGAAAGAGAAAATTGGAATTCTCAAGCAAATTTTGGATAAGTTGTGAAGCAATTTCTCATTTGCAATATTGAATATATAAAAGTAAATACAGTTCAAATTTGATTATTTATTTTGTCATTAAAGTAATAAGGTTTTGAATTTACAGTAAATTTGGTATGTTCAATCTTTTTAATTCACCATTCACTTGAAATATATTGGCCGGATGGTTCTCATCATTATCAATAAGTTCAAAGGCCTCAATGTCAAAAAGATCATTGTTTCTAATACATATATTATGTAGTACACAAGCCACTAAAATTACTTTTCAAATTAAAGTTTTCTTTGACATTTCAAGTCTTTTCAATCGACGAAATCTACACTTTAGCATACCGAAAGCTTGTTCAATCATAACTCGTGTGGAACTTGATCTAGCATTGTATCGTTGTTGTTGTTGGGATAACTGTCGATTATTTCTGAATGGGGTCATGAGAAACGAAGAAATCGGGTAGGCACTATCGCCAAGTAAATGCTGAGTCAATTGTAGTACGTTGCCAATCGAAAATAAATGGAAAAGTGACGAATTATTCCACACAATAGGGTTATGGGATGACCCAGGCCAACCGGCGAAAACATTCGTAAAAATCAAGCGATGACAGACAGCTTGTAAGGTAACACTATACAATCCCTTTCTATTGTAGTAACTTTGTTTGTCTACTTTGGGAGACAAAATTGGTATCATACCGCCATCAACACATCCAACTGTTCCAGGAAATGGATGAGTCCTCAGTGCTACAAACCCATTTTGGACAACCTGTAATAAAAATAAACAGTCATTATTGGGCAAGTCGGTGTACTTTGTGTGTTTCTGAAAATATTCACCTGTAAATCCTCTCCTTGTGGGAATGAAATAAATAAATCCCTTCGCCCATGTAGAACGAGAATGAATCTCACAAATACTTTATGTGCCAACCCCCGAGCCAAATCAGATCTCTCCGCAATCCCTCGGAATGACTCTAAATTTACTAATGTCCAAATTGACAATAAAATCTGGAATTTTGCAAAAGCCAGATATTCTGATTAAACCAAACCACCACAATTATTGTGTGTGTAGTACGAACTCTTTTTAAAAAAATATACCTATCTTTCTACATCAACTTTCGGTCTCCTCGTTGGTTGTCTTGCTAATTCCGGTCCCAATAAATTGACCAAACCCTATTTTTAAAAAAAGAATCATTCCAGAAACTTTCGCAAAGTTATATGTGTGGGAAAATATACATGAATTAGAACAGACAAAAACAAAATCGAATGTAAAGTAGTACCCCAAATGTTGTTTTGTTGATGCGAAAGTGCTCTCGAAAATCTTCACTTGAAAATCGTGGTAATTTAATTTTAACAAAATAATTGTTTTCGTATACTCGTCTCTTTTCTGTCTCGGTCTCCAATTTCTCCGATAAGATTTCAATTACAAGATTCGGCTTTAGGAACTGCGGTGCCAAGGGTCCAACAGCGTAACCATTGTTTTGAGACAAATTAATGGTCTCTGTCGCTAATAACAGACAGATTTCAATTTTCAAAAAATTGTAATGGAAATTTGCAATTAAGGAGAATTTGAAACACAACGACACTCTTGGCAGCAGTTAGCTTTGTGGACCATAAAATTTTGGCTGCAGACAGTTTTGGGAAAAGTCAGTCAAGACGATAATTTTCGTCTCAGTTTTGTAAGTAAGTTAAGACGATTTTGAGTCTTCCTCAAAGGTCAATTTTGCAAGACAAGATTTCCAAGACCGTTTTACAACAAGGCTGAACTTTGGGATCGTACGGAAAGTCATAATTTTGCAAAATGTCTTCCCAACTGATTGTCATGTAAATGAAACAGGATAATGTGGCCAAATGATTGACAGTAGAATTCAGAGTGAGGAAAGTTGGGGGATTTTGTAGGAAAAGTTGTTCTGTGGTAGTCATTTTTGTGGCAGGAATTTCCAGTGGAGATTCGTGAATGAGTAAGAAGACAATAAAATTAAAATTCGATACTGAGAGAGAATTTTGAATCACACGGTTCTGTGCAAAAACTTTTCCAGTGGATTGCTCAATCCCTCATGGAAAGTAAGTGACAGATAAATCTTTTCGGCAAGGTGAAATTGTGAACGTCCATTTTAATTGACAGGTCTGGAAACATATTCCACCGAGTGTTGACAGTCAGCATTCTTCAGCGTCCATTTGGCTTCAGAATTTTACATTGAATTTCCATTGCAGTGGTGAACACGAGAGGACAGAATTTGTCATTAATTGATGACAATTTTGTAACTTGCATTTAAGGTCTATCTCTTTGTGCAGTGTGAAATATGAGACATTTGTTGTTGCATTTGTTGTAATAGTGATTTCATGACAGGAGAATCCTGTACAGTCATGACTCATGACGTGACATGTCATGACTGTACAGTCGTGTATGACGTAAACAATTATGTTATGCTGTTGGAGTGAAGTGTTTTGGACATTTTTCTTTTCATTTCAATGTCAGATTGAATAATTTCTGAATTTTTAAAATGTTCTAAAAGGTCATGTCAGAAAAATGATGTACACAACAAGTACTACACACACAAGTATAACAAGTACTCAACTAGTCCAATGCCCAACACACACACACACACATCTGTCTTGATTCATTTTGACCAACCATCTCACACACACCATTGGAAATTTTTAAAAATTATATTGTACAAAATATGATACCATGATATTTCTAATTTTTATTGTAAAATAGTTTACAATTCATATTACTAATGAATTGTTGTTGCCATTGCCGTTATGGTTTGCGTGGGTGGTGTCCAGATCCGAGATTTTCAACTGGAAGATGAGGATGATGTAGGAAATGATCATGGAGAGCATCTTCAACGTATAAATTAAATTTTCTTCATGTAGATTAAATCTTTACACAATCACAATCTAAGATAAAACAATGTAATGTAATGTAATGTAATAATAATGTGTACCGATGGAATGAGATGACGATTCACGCTGAACGAATGCATGGCCGTCAAATTCCAATTCCACTTCAAAATTAATTGACAAACACTTCGTCTCTGAAAATCCATTTCCAAATAGAAAATTGACACAAAAACTGTATTCAATGAATACTATTCATTCCATTTCAAAAAAATGTATACACGCAATGTCAATTACCTCCGAATCCTTTTTGTGAGGTTCAATTTTCATGCCCTTGGTCAAAACCAGGTAGTCTGACAATTTTTCTTTACTCCTAGAAATCTTTTTTTAAACACAAGAAAAAATGTAGAAAAAATTAAACCAATTCAGTAAATAAGAATTTCCCATTTCTCCACAATTGCCAACATTTATTTTAAAAAAGATTTTAAAGCCCCTTGAGTCAAGGGTCCTGACCCTCACTCACTCACTTTCGACTCAACATGATGTCCAAAATTGAGTATTTGAATGACAAGAACAAGACTAGCTCCCGTCCCAGCCAAATTAATCCCTGACACTCCATCCTCAAAAATCATGAGACTCAACGTCCGAAAAAATTCGACTGTCATCTCCGCCATCAAAGCCACAATAAAAACTCCTCCAATTTCTGAATAGAGTCTGAAACATTCTTTCAATTTTAAAAAATCTCCAGTTAATTTCTCTCCCTCTTTCCTTGATCCATCTTCCTCATTGACCCTTCCATTGACCTCAATGTCAACCACACTGTCTCTCTTCTTTTTTACAACAATTTTACTTCGCCTCTCACTTTCCTCTTCTCTCTCCAGTAAAATATTTTCCGGTTCTAGAACAGACCTACAAATTCTCCCGTACAATTGAATCAATTCCAGTCCAAAAAGAAGGACAAAAGAGAAAGCAAAGACGATGGCGACATTATGTGTAAAATCCGCCAGACAAAAAATTAGTTTAAATGTTAGACTTTTGTAGTCAATATATTTTAGATAAAGAGAAGAAGAGAGAATATCAAAATTTGTCAGAAAAATTGAATTGACAATTCGACTCAAGCCATAGCCATGGAAAATGAAGACGGAAAGTAAATACAAAATATTCCTTTTAAATTCATCTCTTCTCTCTCTTTTCTGCTCTTCCTGTAGTTCCAGGCAGGAAGGAGTAGGTTTAACCCGGGTATTTCTCTTCAGTTGATAGTATTGAAGGATATTGAGTTCATGGAGGAGACGAATAATTTTAGAACAGTTCCAAATGGCATGGAGTCGAATGACAAGTTCTGTAGAGAATAAAGTGACAAATTGCATGAGGAATAAAAATCTCTTTGACATATGAAGGAGGAGATGAGGGGATCGGGCAAAAGTAAGAGTGTAATCTATTTGAAGAGTAGTATTGAGACACAAGAGGAAGAGTGAAAAGTACAAAATGGGATGACACCAGGAAAATTTTAATGTAGTGAAATAATTGGGATGACCGAAAGGGAAGAAGGGTCGTTGAGCAGGGAATGTACCAAAAAGCCAAGAGATGAGGAGACAAATAGAGAGTAATATTCGACCCATGATTTTAATACTGATTTTTAAAACAGGGATTCGTAGTGACACAGGAGAAAGGTCATGTGTGTGTGTCAGTAGAATGGTTTCAGACGGAAGAGTATTTTCAGGTTCTTCGTTTGTCATTTCAGTTAATGACCCTTCAGGAAATTAATTTGACTCCCACGTGAGACACAGGGAACATTGTACACACACAACAAGAATTAGAGGAGGATGTAAATATAATTACTATTAGGGAGAAAAGGTTTCGTCAAGTAGTTTGAGAGAATGGAGGACGATGACGTAATGAAGTTAATGCAGGCTTTGTGTGGGCAGAAAATTTGTGTGTTGTAAAAAAGATTTATTTTCCTATTCTCAATTTTGAGTTTTGACACATATTGGAATAAAATTCACTGGATGCACAATAAATTGTTCTAGGGAGAATAAAGTGGTCCATTTCGAATGACTAGATTCAGTTTTCGAACGAATTTGTTCAAAAAATATTAACAATAAAAAAGTTATGTTATTTTGAGAGAGATTTTTTGTTGACTTTTGGATGCAAGTATAAGATAAAGACTTGTTTGAAATATTATAATTCTACAAATGTCTTGGAAGATAAAGGTCAGAAATGATTGTAGGTCATTTGCTGTGGGATCGACGGCAGGGTCGTTAAGCTTTCGGGAAATGGGTCCAAATCCGAGAGTTAGAGCAACATACGTTTCTAGTAACGCATGTATAACATGCTTGCCACGAAAGATCCTGGGCACGGGTTTGATCCTCCGTGCCAACATAAATTTTTGCAACTTTTTTTTTGCAGAATAATATAATTCGGTTTTGTGTATGGTTCATTTCAATCGTAAGTACATATCGTACTACTTTTGTAAAGTCTCTCACTTGCCTTGAGTGTGGAGACAGCACAACTGCATTAAAATTTGACATGCTCAAAGAAGCTCCCAACTTGACCTCTGTCTATAATTTCAAAATTAAGCACATTGACTCCTTCCACTCAAAATTCGGAATTGAGAAGGTCAAAGAATTGGGGAAAAGTCAAACAGTTTGCTCAAATATTTCAAAGGTTAAAAATTTACTGACATTCGTCAAGGACCTTGACTAACCTAAGGCTGACACATTGGCTACGACTGGACTAGAAATGCATTGTGGGACAAGACAGAGACACGCATGTACAGCTGCTGGAGGTGAGTCGACATTCATTTCATGGGAGTTTTTATCTCTTGTGAGTGGAATGGTGTGTCCACTTTCCATTGTGTACTCAACCTCCATTATGATAAAACACATTTAGCTGTGACTCGTCCTAAATAAATCATCTCCAGCCTCCCTCACGACTTCATATTATGGAAAGAATGATGGTTTATCTGTGCGTCAGTTCAATTCTCCTGTGGACAGTGGAGGCGACCAAAAATGAATAAAAGTTTTTTTGCTTTGCATAAACTGACAAAGTTCGGACGAATGACTCAGTATCAAAATCATGTTTGAAAATCAACCAATTTTCAGAATAACTTGATCAGTGACTAAATAATATTAATTTGGGACATTGTACAATTATCTTTGTTGCAAAAAGGGAGAGAGTCAAACGACTAAGGAGAAAAGTTAATTGATCCATCGACTTGGAGTTGACAATTTAACTTCAGCAATGGAGAAATCAAGGGAGAAAAGGAAACGACCTCGACTGAATGTAAGGGGGAAAGATAGGGAGGAAGGAAGGATGGTCATCGGGGATAGAGGAATATGTGAGTCATTCTTACTTTTGAAAAAACAAATAATGGAAATACAAAAATGGATAATGTGTAATGTTCTGTTGTAAGTTAACTCGATGTAGAAGACTAACAAATCTGCTTGATAATTCCACAAGTAATCAAAATCTTTTTTCAAATTGTTGTAACCACAAACAATCGAAGTTAAAAGTTCTACAAAATCTGCAATAAAATGTGGTCAACTAAATGCAGAAGATCCAGAAGGAATTCTGCTACAGATTCCCCTCGTGAGTATTAACTAATCACAATATTATATGAATTGCGTCTTTCTTTTAATAATAATTATTCTTGTCTGTGTCTCATACTTTTAAGATCCGGGAGAAAGTCCTCGACCATCTCTCTGTCAAAGATTTGCTGAAATTTCGACTGGCCAACTCAGTCTGGAACAACGTCCTATCCACCCACATCCTCAAGGGCCAGACCCCTCCTGTGACCTTCGAATTTAATCCTCAGCGCCAAGAATTTCTTTCCCCTTCAAAATATGGGAAGAAAACAATGACTGACTCTCCACTTCCTCCATTTTCCCTTGTAACAATTACCGTCTCATCCTTGGAGGGTACGCTTGTCCTTCCGATGAAAAAGAAGACTGGGTCATTTCCTTCAAAAAGTTTTTTAGTCAAATTGGACGTCAGATTAAACGACTGGAAATGGGATCGAGTCACCATTCATCAACTCGACACATTGACATGGAGACTTTTCGTTCAATTTTCCTCCATGATGCTCCACAAATTGAAACACTGGCCCTTGGCTATTTTGAAAATCTCATCTGGGATGATACAAATAGACTGACCCTTCCTGCCCTCAATTCCCTCACTTGCCTCGACTATGCTGGCAACCCAACTGCCCTTGACATGCTCAAGAATGCTCCCAACTTGACTTGTATCTACAATTTTGAACTTGGTCATGTTGACCCGTTCCTCTCCAAGTTTGGAATTGAGAAGGTCAAAGGACTGGAAACCTGGAATTGTTCCAGTATTGAAACCCTTAATAATTTCCTTACTATTGCCAATGCCAGACCTGGACTATCTTCCTTCTATATTCCTCTCCTTAATTTGCCTCCTGAATGTCATGGAGATTTTGTGAGAGAGCCATCAATTTTGTTCTCCAGTCGAGTCAAAAGTCCCTTCGAACTCTCAAGGCTTTCACTATGGCCACGACTAGACTCCAATTCCCACAACTGAGAAATGTTAAAGAGTTGAGATTCCAGTGTGGAATGAATCATGATCGGAAACCATTCTTCCCGACTGGAATGACCCTATCCGAAATTTTCCCGAATGCCGAGTCAATCCACTGGGATTTTAGATCCTTAAACTTTGATTCCCTCTTTCCTCCTGGAAGTGACCTGGGAATCTTACCAAAAGTCAAAACAATAAAATTGTCCACAACACACAGGTCATGTCTGAATCACGTAGCCCTTTTCACACCCAATGTGACCAGCTTGACCTTCGACTTCAGAAAACTGCCTCAGGGGAAAGATGTTTGGATTGTGATTCACCAAAACTATTCAAATCTGACAGAGCTCTGCCTGCAATACAGTCATGCTTCTTTGGTTCCTTCTTTCTCGGACTCTTTGCTAACTGGAAATCCTCCGGCAGGATGTCAATTGTTGAGAAAATCTGGAGAGACGGGGACCTTGAAGTTGGAGGAGATGAAAACTGGAGTTGGGATATCGGATTTTAAGTGCAAGTCTCTTTGTCGTCATTCCATTTGCATTTTGAGACAATTAGATTTTAGTCTTTTAGTTTATTTTATAATGGTCATTGTTGTTGAGCATTATTGAATTTTTCCTCCGTAGGTCTACGATCATTGAGAATTAAACTGGACAGTGATAGCTGATACCGTAGAGACGAGTCCAGTCTTTTGAAGTTGACCTGGATACGTGCAGTGTACGGGTTTTCCCTGGACTCTGACTTCCGACTCGGAAGTTCCGAGTAACCATCGCCTACAATCAAATATTCCAGCTTCAGCGTCAGACAGTAAAATAACTTTGAATTTATTTTACGATTCTTTGCTGTGTCATTACTAATGACTCATTAGTATAACTTGTACAGAAGGAATATTATAGTACGATTGATGGAGAAATGAAGGACAATTTAAATTTTGATTGGTTCTTCAGTAGTCCAAAGAAGACTTTCCCCGGTGACTCCATATGTCAACTGCGAGTTGTCCTAAAAATGGAACGTACTACAAGGAAATGCTCCATTTATTGTGAATCTTTAATATTTTTCCATTCTGCTATAATTATGTGTGTGCTGAATAAATATGAATTCTCTCCTATTTCCATACTATCATTTTTAAAAAATAGAGTTGGAGCTCATTTGGCACTTAATATCTACACTCTTAGACCAGAAGGTAAAATTTCCACGGAAGTAGGCAAAATAGTTCACCCTGGGGTGTAAAACAGAAGGGAATTTTAAATTGTACCGAAGAAGAGGAAAGTTTCCCTTCCTTAGAAGGTAAAAAAAATTTTCCCGCAGGAGGGTAAAGTTTGATTAACTTTACACTCAATAGTGGAAAATGTGTAATAGCTTGACAGTCGTATATAAACATAAATTTTAATTGTAGGTTAACTGACTGACATTTCAATTATTTAATTTCATAATTAATTAAATTAACAATATATCTTTCTAGAAACATACAAAAAGGGAGTGAGGAGTAAT
>WJFB01004156.1:0-10861 GCA_009870185.1 Pygmarrhopalites habei | reverse complement strand
TATACCAAGTAATGTAATGTCCCTATTTCTTATAATACTAAGACTATCATACAAAGTTAAGTTAAGAGATAATAATAATACTTCCTTTTTTGTCATACGAGGATTTGTTTTTGAACACAAAATTATATCAAAAAATATGTATTCCTTCCAATACCAATGTACCGTATCACATGAATTTGTTGTTGTTGAAAATCCTATATTATGTAAGTTCTCCACTTCCTGGAGTACAAAAAAAATTTCAAAATGCAAAGTATTTCCAAGTCCCCTCCCCCTTGAGTACATCTTTCTTAAAGATACAGTCTCGAAATGCAATAGAGATCAGGTGGAGGTCACAGTCCTTCAAACTCCAAATCCCGACAGATTGAAGGGAGGAATCGACGAGCACATTCCATACATGAAGAGAATTTCAATAGATTACCTAATTTTCAAGAAAACAATTTCCAATTGGAATAGAGAAGATAATTAAGGATTTTAAAAAGATTTCATATTATTGTTTAACCTTGAATTCGATACAACTTGTTTTTGAAAATGTTGTGGGTTGGAGAGGTCGTGTCCAAGTAACGACCCTTCTCGATCAACTTTTCAACCAAATAGTGTGCCCAAAATATATTTGTTTTGGGACAGAATGTTGACCAGTCATTTCTGAAAATAATATTCAAAATCATTCAATAATAATTAAATTATTATAATTTAAAATTGTGAAGGATAATTTTGGAGAATTTTCATACTTATTTTCTTCTCTCATCATCCTGTAAATTTCAAACTGGTAGTCTTCTGAACCTAGAAAAATTATATTTCAACTGTTAAAAACTGAACAATTAAACATTTAATCAGTGCATACTACAAAAAGGATAAAGAAATGATCAGACTAATTTGAGTCTAGCGATAATTAGCCACAAAAGAATTCTGAGTGGCGTCGAAGCTGAACAATTATTTTTATTTTTGTTTACCACAAAATTGGTCTTCATCATTAGCCAGGTCCGTGAAAATGGGTCTACCCGATGAATTCGTCAGTCTAGAAATAGTGTAGTCAATTATAGTAGACTTTAGACCACAATTAGGAACTCTAAAAGTTGTCCCTTGAATCGTGTAGGTTGTGAAGGGTTCTCTCGTCTTTAGAACAAGGATATTACCCCTAATCGATTAAAAGACATTACTACAATTAACAGAACATTTTTAACTAATTTTTTCAAATTAAAATTACCAATGCAGATCCCGATGTTCAAATTCGCAGGCAGCTTCTGCTGCTGCCAATGCATGAATCACCTGAAAATCCAAATAAAAATAATTGTAGAATCACGAAAATATTAATTTTCAATTTATTGTTAAATAATTATTACATGTAAGAGAACAGCTGTACTCTGTTTAGCATTCTTGAACTTGTAGGACTCAATGTCTGTTCCATGGTACTCAAACTACATTTCAAAATATATTACACCCATTAAATTATTAAAAAGTTTTATTTGAAAAATAATTTACTGAAAAATTGGCTACCTCAAAAACAGCGTACAACTGATTGGCTTCAAATTCTGGTACATCATTCTGAGATACTGTAATCAAAACAAAGTTTCATAATTCTGAATTTTCAGTTCAACTTTTGAAAAGAAAATGACTGACCATAGGACCGATGCCAGGATTTCCACTGATCAACCAAGACAGCTGGATACTTTCCTTGACATATCCTCGTGAAAATCATTTTTGAATGACCATCCGTGTAAGATCCATTCATACCCTGACGTAATTTATTCAACTCCCTGTTCAAAATTATGAAAATTAATTTTAAAATTAATTAAGTAAAAATAAAACGATGAAACTCACTGTGCAACAATGATTTCCGGTTCGACTTCCTCAAATCTTTTTTGTTTTTCTCCATTCACAATTTTGGACCCTTCAATCGGAACAATTTTGTACACTCTTTGATCAGGGAGTCCTCGAAAGTATCCTTTAAAAACTTCACCATAAACTCCCTCCCCCACTTTCCTCAGATTGATCAAACAATCAAAAACAAGATGGATCGGGATGGCGAATTTTTGTTGGCAAGTATGGAAAATAGAATTTTGAATTATTTGTCGATTTTGTTGTTGTTGTAATTGCCATTCCAGTTGAACATCCAGAGTTTCTGAAGACGAAGCTCCAGTCATCACAAAAGGTCGGATGGGTCCATAAAAATGACTCAGAGGACTCGTGAGGTCACTCCGAAAATATTTTGCTGACACCAACTTGTGAGCATAACCCTCCTTCAATTGTTGTTGTTGTGGTACGACAGAAGGTCTTCCACTACCAGGGAAAATTGATGTTGTCCCCGGGACAGGTTTTACCAGCGCTCCACTCGTCATCATGTTCAACTTTTCACTGTAACTCACTTGACCCTCACAAACTGTTTTGGGTCGGACCTATCAATTTACCCCACCACTAAAATTTAGTGAATATTTCAATTTATTTCAAAATTTTGGATTTATCAACTTACTTACTCGATTACTGGCTGTTGTTAAGGTCAATGGACTATTCCTTTGATCCTGAACATCAATTTTTGAAGAAGGAGCATCACCTCTAGCTGGATTTTGTTGACCTTTGGTGTATTGACCTTGGTATGAGGAGACAGGAGTATTCTGACCGCAATTCTGATTCCTATACACATTCGGCTTGACCTTGTTGTTGACCCCAAGCATATTATTCTGGAGGGGAGGAGTTTTGCCTGGACTTTTGTTGTTCATCGTCGACTCTTTCAAACAATATCCAAACGGATGACGGCGGACACTCGACTGTTCCTTAGAATGACCTGTTGTTGTTGGAGACCCATTGACCCTTGTTCCAAGGGTCGGTGATGGAGTGGAGACAACTTTGAGGGTGGATCCTTGAGAGAGAGGAGATGGAGTGAGAGAAATGGAAGAACTTTCCGAATTGACTTCTCCTCCATCGAATCCACTATCATTGTCCGTTAAGAAGGATGACCCCTGAGAATCCTCTTGTCCTTGAGGGGAATCGGAGTCAAGGTCAATAGCTGTGAAGGGACGGAGGTTAGAAGTCATTCGGGTCATGTAGGGTTCACAGGGTTGAGCTCGACCTGGGATGAGACTATCAAATTGTAATTTGGATGGGAATACTCTATTCACAAGTCCACTCGACTCTTTTGCAATGTCCTGTAGAATTCAGAATTTAATTAATTAATTGATCAAAATTAAATTTAATTAATTAATTTACATCAATCAAGGATGAGATCCCAGCAGTGATCCCTGTCTTTTGTCTTTTTCCAAATTGAAATGGAGTCAATAATTTTTTGGAAGACTTGACAATTTTCTCTTGAGACTCTCCATTTTGTTTTGATGGGTCGATATTGGAGGAGGAGGATGTCGAGGTCATTCCGTACTTTTGAGGTTGATCCCCAATCATGTCCAGGTCAGGGAGGAGGATGGAGGATTCAAGTGAATCAGATCTTGGTAACATTGGAGGTCGTGGAGGTGGCAAAGGATGGTCAGAGGAGGAGGAAGTTGTGTCTTGTCTTCGAACAACAAAATGATCACTAAAGTCCGTCTCGATTGTCCCGATGTCTCCTCCCACTCCTAGTACTCCTGAGGAGGATGAGGGGATCATCCCAGTGGAATTTGCACTGTGACTATGAATGTTGGATGACCTTCCGTGTTGGTTCCCTCCCGTGGGTTTCGACAGGAAAAGACTGGGTTGAGTGACACGATGCCAAATTGAGGGGGGAACTGGTTCTTCCTCGTCTGGACTGACCTCCATTATTGAGGATCTGGAATTATTATATTTGTTATCCTTTGGAAGTTTGCGGTGAAAACATTTTTTTTAAAAACAGATGGAGAGAATTTTGAAAAAAAAGATTTACTAAAAAATTATGTACTTTGGATTCTACTTGGGATTTCCAGATTAATTCCAGGGATTCGACTCCACTTTCTGGAGAAACCAAACTGGAAGATTGGTTCCAAACGACACTACTGTGATCTTTTGACTTGATGACCCTTCCAAGTGACATAATGGATTGACTGTGAAAAAAACAATTTAAGAATCAAATTTTAAGGGTGAAGTGTATCCATAGGGATAACAAATTTTTTGAGAACAAATTAATGGGAATCACTCACTCGTATTCCATGACTGTGAGAAGTAGAGTTTAGTCTGACAAGGAAAATTATGTGGAGAATTGAGGCAGAGACCATCATTATTTGTTTATGTGAACTTGAAATATTAGTTGTATAAAAGACAATGGAGAAACTCATTTTCTTGTGATTGTCTCACATAACATGATTGTCTGTGGGGTGTAATTTCTGGTTGGTTGTGACTATGTGCTGATGTAAGATTTGAGTAGTAGTAGTAATGTAAATATGTACAGGAATGGAAATGATGGCTAGAGTGTAAACAGAGTGTAAATGTAAAAATTCAGAATTTTATACCGACTATTTATCCACATTCACAAACAACGAACGTCATGGATTTTCATTCTTATTCTTTTGGACATATTAAATGGGGGTAGGAATTACAAATAATCATTACAAAATAATAGAATAAGATTGAATTATGTAAACTCCAGTACAAATAACACAGTACAGTAAATGATCAAAATTGTGGGTTCAATTTGAGTAATTTATCAGACGAATTTATCTGCTTTCTCATTTTGGTCTGTATTTCCCTTCATTGTGTCTTGTTTTAACATGATCCTTGAAAGTTGAACTTTTTAAGGCCGCATAGTCACACTGACTGTACTTGTACGGTTTTTCCTTCGTGTGTGTCGAAAGTAAAAAAGGAAAGGAGTCGCCGGGGTCAAAGATGCCTACAGCTATCACTGCAACATGTCACAATGTGTGTGCGTATACAGTGCAGGGGTCTCTGCCAAGGCTAAGGGTCGAGACGAGGAGGCCGTCATTTACTTGCGGGTTACAGTAAAGTTGTGAAATTTCTACTAGTATTAATACGTCGCCCCTTCTGCTGCGGGACAAGGAAAGGACGAGAAAAACCGGTCGAGTTTGTAGGGCCATTAGAGTCCTTTCTTGGCAACTGGGATTTATCGTGTATTTTGTTGCATGGCCACATTACCCGCATTCATCCATTACGGCGAGGAATGGGAGAAGATTTACTGGTAAGTGTGTGGAGGGTGCGACGGATTTTTTAGATAGTGAATGGAATATTTTGTGTGTGTGAGATGCAAGAAGAAAAATTTAAAGAACATTTCAATTTCACTTTTGTCCGAGTTTTCTGAGAACATAGACGGAAAATGGGATGTGGAAGATTTTTTATTTGTGACAGCCTCAAGACCTCCCATGCAAAATTTTTAACAACATTAGAAAATGCTTGAAACGGAATTGAAAATGACATTCGGACAAAATACTCGGTTTAAATATTTTCTTTTCCAGTATTTTGTGGGTTGTATCTATTTGTTTTGCTAACTACTCACCAACTGACCTCCTCCCCTCTAATCCTTGCATCATTCCAGCTTCATTCAATAAAGAGAATAAAGAGTACGAGGAGGGTGGTCTCTTTAACTCTGATGTGTGTGTGTGGGATTCAAACGGTGGTCATGAGATTATTGATCCATTCCAAGAAACGGTACACTTCCATGTAGACGTTCGCAATGTCCTCGGCATTGTTGTCCAAAGTGCAGTTGACTCCAGTCTCCCAGTTCTGTACTCCGATTAAAGTGTGTTTGTTTCCCTCGATGAGGTAGAGCGGTCCTCCTCCATCAGCATGACAGGAACCTCCTGCAACTCCCTTGTCGTAAGTACATATCATATTCTCTTCATAGATCCATGTGTCTGGATAATTATTTGCATTATACCAGTCTTCCGCCTTCTTCCGGCACACCTCGTCTGGGACACCAGTCTGTCGGACTTTATGTGGGGCTTCGGGTCGGATAAACACGTAATCGAAACCACTTCCACCATATACCAATTGTCCTATCCCTACGAAAATATACCTTCCTAGGAAAGAAAGTGACAATATTGAGATGAATGAGAGCACCCTGTGACCTGTGTGCAAGTCAATTGTCAAAAAAGGAGAAGAGAGTCAAACTGACCCGATTCGTATGATTGAGTGGAAGGAGGGCTGGCTGGACCCATTCATTCAGATCGAACGGAGGTTTCACTTTTACCATCAGCAAATTGTTCGTCATGTTTTTACTACGAACGATGAATATGGGGAGTACTGTGGATTTCTCATTTGGAATTATTTTCAACTTGAATTTGAATTTTATATTTCCACTCACCTACCGTACTGTGGGTGTATGATCATTTGAACGGGTTTTCGATGCTGGCGTCTTCCCAGTGAATCGTCCGATTTGTTCCACCTCCCAACGATCATGAAGTAAAGTTTGAATCTGCCAGGGTTCTCCGGGAGAATAGGGGCAAACCTGCAAATGAGTTTCAAGAAAATAATTTCTACTACAAATTGATACTTGTTGCAGGAGATATTGAAATGTCTCGCACAATAAGTTCTAGTACAACTTGGCTTTCTTAATTAATTGTGGACTGTGGTCCATCTCCGTCCTTCACATATTTTCATATTTACTTACGTTACTTTGAACTCCACATCACAATAAGCGGCCGTGAGTAGCCATTCGGAACTGAGAAGCGTTGCTCCACATTGGGTCCCCGCAACCTCCACTTCAAGTAACCCGAAACTAGGAAACTCGTATGGTTTTGTTAGCTGTCCTCCAGTAATCCGTGGCGATTTTACTGAAATTCCACATTCACCTCAATCTCTACTCGTTTATCAAACTCTATTGTTTTTTGAAATCTTCAAGCATTAAGTAAATACAAAGAAAGGGTACCTTCACGGATTCCAACGTCCTCACAGCTTTTAGAAATGAATTTGTCACAAGACTCGCCTTGACCTGTCAACCAGAAAATTGAAATGGTCTTCGATGACTTTTGAAAAGAGCAAATAATTATTGTTGAATAGACTAGACTCACCACACTTCCTGTTCCAACCATACCACATGCATGGATCACCCCTAGGTCGAAGAGGTTTGACTGGCTGAAGTAATTTACCCGACGATTGTAGTCTCCCGTGTGCCTCGCAAACTGACCTGGTCACCCCACGTGAAATGAGGGGGTTCCTCGTCAACGAAACTGGGGACGCTGTCATAAGGAGAAACCATAATATTCGGAGTACTTATTTGTCAGAATGGAGTGCAAGGTGTTTGATATTGGCTTACTTAAATATCCCAGTGTGAAAATCAGTACTCCCAAAAGAAAAAGTCCGTGAACACCCATCTTGACCAGCAGTTACCCTTCCAGACTGTAAAAATTGAATGGAGTGAAACTTTGTGACTCTCTATTTTGACAATGAATCCTCCATTGTTGAAAATATGAAGAATAATAAAAAATGAAATGACGGCCATTGGAAGTATCAATAAAACAAGTGTCGCTGCGCTCCAATGTGTAATCACGATGAGTGACTTATTATTATTATCACGAAATTGGATTCACAGTTCATACGACTCATGAAGCTATTGACCAGTTATGCAATCTGTGCTCGTAACATTGTCAAAGCAAATAACAATTAATCCTTGACACACACATTGTGTGTATGTGTGTATTCAAATCTTCAATTTAAATTGGACATTACGCATTTGGAAAACCAAATGAGTTGATTAATTAGTTAGGTAGACCATGAAGCAAGATATTTAATAATCGTAAACTGTCATGGTGTATCACGTTTATCATGTTTCGTTTTCATAAAATCGAGTAACAAAAAAATATTCAAAATTTGACGACCCAGAGGATTTACGTTGTCATAGTCAAATTTGTTTTTTTTACCCCTGACCTTCGAAATCCTCCATGATACAACCACAGATTCATAATGCCCAGGTCAAGAGCTTCAAAATGATGCATTGCATGTTCGGATAGCCCGAAAAAGTAACACTAATCAATAATACAGAGTAGTTAATGAACTTAAGGAACGAAGGAATGAAAACTACATTGTTTATTCTCCATTCGTCGCACCCTCCTTGAGTAACTCAAGTTGAGTCCCCCATCCAGGGTCAAATGAGTTCTTAATTTTACAGTTTTATGAAGTATTCCCGATGTAGACCTTATCCTCCTAATAATATATGAATAGCTGAGCAATGCCTTTGTTGGAGAATTTATTTATTGACAAGAAATGAGCTGATGAAAACTGAGATGACATACAAATGGCTAGGGTCAGTCGAGATGGATTTGTCATTAGTACTTTGAGGGGAATAGGGAAACAGAAAATAACCTGTACATATCACAAATGAGGATGTAATGCCAATCAACACACTCTGCCTTCAATATGTAGTCAAGTCAAATTATAGAGATTTATTCCATGTTTACATTTTTGGTACACAATTCTTTCAATTATCAAGTTAATTTTACAAAATTTTGATAGTCTTCATTTAAGCCAAATTCTAACCAATTCCATTCAATCATTCAATTTATTTCGTCCATTATGGCATACACATTTGAATACGCGTCCTGAAGGCCACTGGTTGCAGGCTCTGTCCAAGTATTGCCACATCTTGCAAAGCGCACCACAACGATCCAGGACCTCTCGTATACAGCTTAGCTTACTTCCACGGAGTACCTTCGTTTGAACAATAGAAGAAATAAAAATTCCATTATGTTTTTACAATCTCGTTCAAATCAGATAAAAATTTTGAAAAAGAAAAATGTCACCACTTACATTTTCTCTTGAGTGAACTGACGTTGTATTACGATAACAACTGCACACTTGGATGCTGTCAGTTGGATTCAGCTCCTTAAAATCGCACTTGGAAGAATTGTCTGCGATGTTCTCGCAGAAGGTTTTGCAGTCTTCACCATGCTCCCAAGTGCAATTGACTGCCTCCTAAAAGCACACAAGAAGTTACTTCATCAAGTAATCCCTTGTCAATTTCAGAGCCTATTATTCAAATAACTTACCAAAGCAGGAATCAAACCGATGACGACAGTTAGCAGTCCTAAAGACAATGAAAATCTACGAAAGAAGTTCATCTTGACGGAGGACAGGAGGAAGACTCGACTGGAGCTGGTCACACAAACGTTGGAGGATGAATGCAGGAAAAAGAAATCTTCGAAAGAGAATCTCTGAAGGCAGATGCGGGAGGAGGACGGCTCTTTTTGTGCCTAATGACAATTTTTGTCTTTTATATAGTCAGGTCCTCCACGTGTTAGAGCAAAGTCACAATTTTAAAGAAAAATTAATGTGCAGATTGACACACATAAGAACATTTTATATGATCGTTATGCAGATTTGAAATCTTTTCACAATTTTTGTTTATCCAGAGCCTGAATCTGGGACGAGGATCTTTGGAACAAATTAATTCATTTGAAGAGTTGCATCGGAAAGTCCAACGAACTCATTAAATGTACATGTATTTATGTGATCAGAGCTTGAGAAAATGTAAAAGTTAGAATTTTTCCATTTCGGGTGTCTGTTTTCTGAGAACAAATGGTGTGTGTGTGTGGAGATGAGGCAACTCAACTGAAGTTTCATTATAATTCGACATATCCAACGACATTATTTCTCTTCTCAGGACAGACTGGAATATCCACTACAATGAGCAAACTTAGTAAAGCTCAGTTTTTAAATGAATTTTTTACGACCATCGAGTGTGAGAAACACATGTCAATTTCAGTGAATTTTAAATGAGGAAACCTAGGCCGGAGAAGAACTCTGAAACCATTCAATTTTTAATTTTGCTAATTTGTAATTATTCTTGATTCTACTTTTGACCATTTCGACTGTCTTTCCAATTTGCAGCGAAAGGATTTACATCCTCTGGTAAATTTATGAATGAAAATCCCTTGTTCCGTCAAAAAGTTGTAGAATGAAGTAATTGCTGGACAGTTATTTAACTTGAACCTTCGCTTTCCTCTTCTCACTCTCAATTAAACCAAGACTACTCCACTCTCTCCTCATCCAGTAAAAGTAAAAGTAGAGACAAAAAAACTTTTAGATTCGGGCCCTGAATGTAAATGGGGCAAAATGATGATGACTCCATATAAACAATCATTTTCAACTTCATTCCCAGGATAGAATGACAAAGTCTTCTGTCTGTACAAACTGATTGTGAGATGCAGAATTACTGAAAATTTGCTCATTTAATTGTCTACGATAGAATGGTTTTGAAATCTGTGATTCAAAATTGTTCAAATAAAGCGAGGACTCATTTTCTGTCAGTTTTCTCATTTCCATCTCGAGCTCGCGATCGAATTGGGAATTTTGTGAGAATGTCCAACGAGGATGAATTGAATGTTCAAATAACTTGTGGATTATGTGAGGTCCATTTTAAACAAGATGACTGGAAACTTGGATGCATGGATGGGGCTGAAAAAGTTACATTCTTGAATGCCTACACGATTCCCACTGTCAAAATTCGTCGACTGGGTGAATAAAATACTTTCTCATGTACTTTCTCCACATTTTCCGCATGTAGATGGATATTTGTCAAATTGTAATTCCCCACACACCGAATTGGATAGTAATACCTGTAGTCTAGAGGAGGGAGAGAATCGGAGGGAAAGGTGTTCTTCCAAACTCATCCAAATACTGGGAAATCAAAATTAGGTGGAGGCATAGACAGTTGAAATACAGATAAAGTTGAGGCGGTTGACTGAATGAAGAGATGGGTGTTTGTTGGTGTGGAGACAAAGATGTGTTGGGAGATGGGATGAATTGGGGACAGGTGTGTGGAGATGAAAGTGGGGGATGTGAAGTAGAAGTGGGGGAAGAAGTGGCTATGTGGCTACCGAGCCTCCGTGGCGCAATGGCAGCGCGCTCGGCTGTTAACCGAGAGGTTGGTGGTTCGAAACCACCCGGGGGCGAACATTTTTGCATCTCCACAATTTATTATTTTTGCTTATTCCTTCTCTATTTAACTCCACTTTCT
>WJFB01004155.1:0-10862 GCA_009870185.1 Pygmarrhopalites habei | reverse complement strand
TGAGTAGCATGACTACAACTCTTCCAATTGAATAGAACCCTTATTTTCACTCTTTAAAAAACTACAGGCCGTCAAAGTCAAAATTTCGGAAAAAGTGGCCGATATTACCCCATTTAACGGCATGTGTACAAAATGAGTGTTTCTTGAAGGAAGAGTCAAAATAACAACAATGGAGAGACTACTACACTAACTACACATGTATGTTATATTGCTGAGTTGCATGTTGTACGTACAAACTACACAGCTAAGGTTGTACAGGATAGTTACGCAAGACAAGACGACGTGGATAATTGCCATTTCAGTATGAAATAGAGGTCAAGAAAAAGTGGATTAGTAGAGCTGTTGAGCTTTGTGTGTGCTGCTCTTGGGAATTGGAAGCCACAGTCACATAGTTACAATTGAGTCGAGCTATATAAACACACACACACACACACACAATAGATTATCACAATGTAACACTACACAACCCTCACTGCAGAGAGAGACAAAAGAGACCCTTGTTTTTTTACCCTACTACAAAATACAAAATGTATATGCTTAAAGACGAGTACGGATGTCACAGTTCAAGAAATTGTACCTAAAAGTTGAGAATATAAATATATATGTATTGCGTGTGAATGTGACTGTAGGTGTGTGTTGGGAGCTGAGTACAATTATTCTCAAGAATTTGAATAAACTCTAATTCTGATTCTACGGCCATGAGAAAATAAAAGATATACATAATGAAGGGGGAGGAGGAGGAGGAGAAGGAAGGTAAGAGAGTCTGAGTGTAAAATGTAAATCAAAAAAAATTTGTTTTAACTTGACACTCTCATCTTGTGTCTGTGTGAGGGTGAGTGTCTATATTGCCTATTCATTATGCATTGGAATCACACCGCATGTCTAGGATTTGCCTTGCATACAATTTACATCACCGACGTCCTCATCATCATCATCCCCGTTCTCTGTCCCCCAACCCCAAACGCAAATGAATGGGAATAGACAATACATATTGTATGCAATTCGATAGTGAGTGAATTTTTAATGCAAAAACCATGCATACACTACACACACAGATACACACACAGTATTCTTCATTGTTACCATAAAACAGTTTTGTTACACGTATAATGTCTACCCTGTACGCGATATTCAGTTCAAAAATTCAATTCTAAAGGAGAATGCTTTTATTTTAGAAGACTCCTCCTGTTTTAATGACGCTAATGTTCAGAGATGAACATGACGGAATCGACTCGACTAAAACCCCCTTCTCCCCCTTGATTCACTTTGGAATTCTTTAGTCTGATTCTCTCTCTGTGTGTCTCTCTTTCTGAGCGTGTGTCTGTATGTGTGTTGTACATTCTGTTTCGCAACGACGTTGCTTTCACTTCTGTCGATCACACCTTCTCACTACATACGTTTTTTTTGGCTGCCATCTCGATCACCGCAACATTATATGAGTGCATCGAAAATTGTACACAACACACACACACGGCACACACACACACAACAGGCTATGGTGTGTGTAGACATTGTATAGACAGTCATCGTGTGATTATATAGTAATAATTTACAACATGTACAAATTCCATGCCTGACCATCTATCACATTGGCAGTGGAAAATGAGAGAGAGAGAGAGAGTGTGTGTGTGTGCAAAATTTACAAAATGAAATCCCTTTATGCGTACACTTTTTCTACACACACACACATCATGCACTACAGAGTAAGGGCATACATTGGTGTGTGAGGGGCTCAACTTTATTGTGTACTTTGTAAATTACACTTGTGTGGCTAAATAAGGGAATGGCAATTGACCAGGGAGTGATGCGATTTGATTTTCACGCTATGACCCCCTCTCTCTCTACACACAGTGTGTGTCACACACAGTGCACACACACATCCATGAATGTGTGGAGTATTATAAAATGCATTATCTTTAAGAGTTAAGAGTGAGTGGAGTGGCTATTCAATTAGAATATGCACTTAAATATCGTCATGAATGAACGTTAGTCTCTGCTACATATTCGCCTCCTCCTTTTTTCTCCTTTCACACGATCATGTGGGCACAGATTCTGTGTGGACTGTACAACCTACAAAAGCTAATTTATACTCTCTTTTTATCCCTTTTATATTAATGTACAATTTTTTCTCTGTTGTCTACTATAATGTATATTGTGTCGTGGTCGTCTCATCGTATCCACCACCTTCTCCTCCTCCTCCCTTTCTTACAATCCTTAATGTGAATTTTGTTAGCATAATTTTAATATAAAAACATTGCTGTGCCATGTCATTTTATGAACAAATTTGAAAAAAACACCTCAAACTCCAATTCCCACTCATGTTTTTTCCTCCTCCTCCTCCTCTTCTCCTCTGTGTGGGATTATATAAGCAAATTAAGTGAGGAGGAGATTGCCGTAAATAAATTTGAAGACCGACAGTCTCTCTCTCTCTCTTTTCTCAGCAAGGAAACCGTTTGTGTCTCTCTTTCTCTCTTTACCACCATCACGACACACGACAAAAATTCACAATTGTGATGTAAATTTTTCCCTAGAAATCCCAAAGGGATGGAAGCTCACATTTTAATATTGTACAACCACTCAATTGTAAACCACACACACATACACAGACCACCACTAACACTACTATTGTGCTATTGTAGTGTAACATTTTTTTGTGCCTTGTATAATTATTTTCTGTCTCTCCCCCCTCTCGTCTTATTGTAAAATGTGGCTTGCAAAATTAGGAAACTCATCGTAAAAACAGTAAAAGTACTGTTCAACACACTCACAGGGAGGGAAAGGAGAGTGGAGTGTGTGTGTGCAAATTTGTAAATGTGTATATATTCTTTTCTCATAAATTCTTCTTTTCATTTTCAACGTGTATATTTTTAGTATGTAGAGCAACAGCTGGGAGGTGAGAGTAAAAGGAGAAGACTTTTATAGCATTATCATTGCGTGTAAGAAATGGGAATCTTTCATTCTGTGTACTCCTCATATTTTCGTGTGCAGTGTGTGACCTTCTTTCACAACACACAAAATTCATGAGGATGACAAATTTTTTGAACACACGCAGAGAGATTCACAGGTTGCTTTTCTGTGTATGCATATAGTGTGTGTGTGTGTGGTGGTCGCAGTTTAATTTTGGAAAGCTACTAATTATGGTTTTTAGAGGATTTAGTGATTGTCGTCGTGTGTCTCAATTGAGAATGTTTAAGAGGGGTTTTAAAATAAAATGGAGATATAAAATGTGGACATTAGTCATTTGTAGAGAAAAATTTAAAATTCAGAGGATATTTGCGCTGATTTGCACAAGAGCCAAGAGGATATGTCGTATTCAAATGAAAATGAAAATGAATCATTGATACCAAGTAGGAGTGACGTGTTGAGAACATGAAAGAGAGAGAGAGGGCTATAACAATAATAAAAAGGGAGTTGTGAGATGGTTCACATGATACAAATCATACTATGTACTACATATCTTATTCATTGTGACACATGACATAGTAAACTTGAGGTGGAAGGAGTCAAAGAAGTTATTTGAGAGTGAGTGAGTTTTGTAAAGGTTGAGTCTACATATTGTTTTGTCCGTTCCAAAAACCATCATGATACTCATACATAAAATGTGAGGATAGTACACTGTGTGTGTAAGAGTTGAACCACCCAAACATGTGACTGTTATAGTATTGTCGTAATAAAAAGGAGGCTGGTTCTGTTTTGTTTGTTGTGTGTATAATAAATAAAATGTTGGGAGCTGAAAAAAGTTCCTCAATGAGAAGAGATATATCTCTTATTTTCATTTCGTAACGGAAACCAGGCCCAAGCACACGACACTTCTACACACACACACACACACACACACACACACAAGGAACAATTAGCAGCCCTCTCCCTTCAAACATCTCTCTCTCTATAAATCGTATATCTATTGTGTGTGTGTGTACTGATTAAATACAGAATTTATACTCGCAATGACGACTCCTTAATCCTTATTCACTTTTATTTCATTTTTTTCCTCCTCCTCCTTCATGTTATTGAACAACAGAAAAATTTCTCAGGAATTACGTTCCTTGTGAATTATGACTAGTATGTGTGTGTGTGCTTAGAGGTTTTAATTTTTTTAACAGAGGAAGTGCAAATTGTGAATGTGCAGTTTTGAGACAAGACAAGACAAGATCTTTATCTTGTATTACATTCTATTCTACTCAAAAAAAATTGTGGTACTTACGACTTACACACACAATCCTTTGAAGGAGTAAAGAGGAAACATACTATATTTACTACGTTTAATCGTCTACTACAAGTCTCACAGTCACCACTCTACATTTAATTACATGTTAAATTTCTTATGGTACTCCCTTAATTAATAATGCCAAGTTGGAGGAGTGAGCGCAGGGACATATCCTAGTTTTTTTATCATACTATTATCCACCTTCCCCCATTACTCCTCATCATGTGAGAGTAAATTACGATTTGTTCTTGTATTTTGTAACAGGGGAGGAGGAGGAGGAAAAAAGTATTGCTGGAAATGATCTATGATATTATGACACTTACAAATTAGTGTCGGTGTGTGTGTGTACCACAGTAACAACAAATATAATGCCTCAGACTCTGAGGCTCAGAGGTGGTTTGTGAAAGAGGGGAAAAAATTGAAACACACACATTATAGCTTATTGTCTTCATAAGCATTTTTGAAGGGGGGATGGAGAATGAGTGAATACAGATAGTAAATTTAGAAATTCAAAGTTTATTAAGAGTCTAATGTATAATTTTCTCTAAATAGTGTTATAATTGAAAAGAAATCGTTCAATTGTGTGGGAGGGGAGGGAGTGTGTGTGGAGTATGTTTTTTTAAAAGATAAAATTAAGGGATAATACCAAACATCATGGCCAGACATGCACAATTCTGTATCTCTCTCTCTCTATTGAGTGTGCATTTTTTGGTCACGGTTTGTTACCCCCTCAACACAATAGTGAAAAGGATGGAAAAACGATGATGTTAACGTAAAAAGATCCTTTTGTCCTTTCATATTTGAATGGGAAAACGTAACAGAATTGAAATATTGTTACACGAGTCTCCATAATCTATTATTAAATTATTACCTCTTTACTACTTTTATGAATAGATCGATGAAATCGAGAGTTTTTTTTTCTCTTTCCCTAAAACTTTTTTTTTACTATGACTCTCAACCTCAGCTAATAATATTCATGTTGGGTGAGAAAGGACTTTGAAATTGAATCCTGAATTTTTGTCTTGATAATTAAATATTTTGAATAATTTATTATAAAGCGTGAATTTAGTATTGAGAATATTGATGGTCATCCTTATTTTTGTACTCTTACATTCCATTCTAAAAAAATATTATTGAGATCTTCAATACATGGTCATTACCTCAATAAACAACTTTTATCCCTCCAGTTGTAAATTTATTTTCCATTTAACACTCAACTTTGTTCAGTGTAGTTAAGAGTTGAGAAAAAAAAATTGTGATTCGATTGATAATTCATTTGTTGTGAAAAAAAGAAGGATGGCAAAAAAAAGTTGAATTGAATTGAATGGGTCTTTTAACAATATCCAAAATAATCTATTCTCACACATCCCTCCCCTCACTCTCTTTCTGTGAGAGAGAGTGTGTGATTTGTGTATCGAGTTTAAAGGCGTAGCCCACTTCGTGTCTTAATTTCCAATCATTTAATATATTAACCCTGTAAAATCACGCCATTAGCCATTATTACAATCCCTGACAATAATTATCATTTGCAGAAGCTTCCTATGAACCATTTGAGACGAACTTTAAAAAGTTATTGTTACAATATTATTTAAAAAATTTAGGTGACTCCACGGCCAACCACCTTGAAAATTATTCTAGACTATCCATACAATCACACACACACACAGTCTCTACACACTACACTACTCTACATATAAAAGAGGAACTTGAACGATGATGGAAAAAAGTTGCTTCAAATGTCAAGACGGCGACAGACTAGCAATTATCATAATTGTATGTGAATTCAAAAAATTCAAACTATATAATATGTAATCTTGATCACCTTCGAACCAACAATTTTTTTTAGGAATTTAAACAAAAGCAAAACCACAATCATTGTATGGGGAGTATCAATGTCTTTGCTATATTGTACGCTTAAGGAATTAACATGAACAGATCACTTCTCAAGACACATGAACGGATCACATGATCTGTGTGCCTCATCCTTATCTCGTCATCGTCATTATGACGATGGTCACTGAAAAACTGAAACCATTTGTGGGAAGAGTTGTACTCCTCAAAATATACTTGGACACAAAAAATTTAGGGGTGCATCAAAATCACTGAATAATTCATAGTATTAAAATTGTAATGATGAGATTACACAATTATTTTTTCCTGCCATTCCATATTCCAGAGTATCCTACATTCTTTTTAAGAAAAGAAATCAGCCACGAGGGTCCCATTTCCCTCCTTTCTTTTCTCTCGTAATGTAATCTAAAAAAAAGAATACTGTGTGCTTCCTAGGATGCTTCATCTCTCATACCACAATAATGATCAAAAAATTCCCCACACTGAGACTCTAATAGTGTGACAACGAAAAAAGGGCCACAGTCAAACTAGGTAGTTGAATGTGCAGTCATAAAGATGACGAGTTTTCTCTCTCTCTCTCTATTTCTCATCACATAAATTATGTGGAATGTTTCGACTCTCGATATAAAGTCGTATGATAGGATATAGAATAATAATCTCAGTCTACACCACATGTGTGCCTTAGTGTGTGTGAATTATATAAGCTTAATGTACTTTTTTATCTCCTTGGTTTTAAATGGCATTCTAGTCATTTTTATACTTGTCCATTGTGATGTGTGACTGTGAGTGTGTGTACACATTTCCTTTTGGAGACAAATTGGTGAGCAATGTAACATTATTATTATATTAAAAGTGTTCATAAAAAACCAACTAAGACTACTAATATACAGTGTGTACATTCCTACCATCATTACAGAGGAATCGGTACAGGTAGGAGTGAAATACGGTATTTGAAATACCATTAGGTATTGTTAGACTTCTTCCTCCTCTTCCTATCTCCACGAGAAGTACATTTAATGGAGGGGAAGGGGGTAGACCAAATCGAAAAAGCGAGTCAATGAATTATAATAATATCTTGTACACACACACACACAATAGGATTTTGCTAAGGGACGACAACGACGACATGGAATCTTCTCTCACATTCTGTGGTCACCATCCTCACCACAACCCCAGAGTATGAGTGTAGCCCACGACACACACACACACACACGTTGCTTCCTTATTTCGTCAAAGAATCTTTTGCAAGACCAACTTGATATAAACTTTATATACGTACACAGTACACACACAAGAAGAAGACGGTAGGTGATGTAGCCATGGATGTGTGCACATGAGACAAGTCAAAAACTTTTTATAATGTCCCCTCATTCTCTGTGGCTTCTGGCTCTGATTCCTCTTCTTCTCATCTTCTTATTTTTATTCCTTTTGTGTGTTGGTGTGTGTGTGTGTGTGTTGCTTCAGTTTATAATAACTTGCTGTATCATAATGATATCATACTTTCTCCTCCTTCCCTTCCTCCTCACAATATATTTATAAATAGAAAAAAATACCTCTTCCTTCAAACTTTTTGTTGTGTACTTCCAGCTCCGTACTCTCATCATTAGTAGAGGAATTCCGTAGTTACCTGGTATGAGGAAGAGAGTCATATATCTTCATATAATATAACAGTAGAGTGTACATTGGTTACAACCCATACGGCGTATGTGCTCTGTTTACTCAGAGATTACAAGAATTTTATTAAAGGGAAATATAAAGTACACATTGTCCTGATCATTTTTTAATTTCCTCTCTCTCTTCTCTTCTCTCCCCCTCCTTTGATTAGCGTATGTTCGTCCACAGACGTCACCCTCGGGACACCGCGGATACATTTATTTAATATGTATTAATAACCGCCCAACAACGATATTACAAAATTAGAGAACATTTTTTTTGGAAACTGGAGGGTGTACACTAAAGAGAGAGAGAGAGAGAGAGAGAGAGGGATGGAAAAAACGTGAGGTTAGGAAATTTGCAATGCAAAAAGGAATGAAGGAACAAAACTTTGTACACTATAAAAGTGTGTTGTGTGTCGAGCCAAGTCACACCGGCATAATGGAAAGTACGGTAGAAGGATAATAGATTATTGAATGTTTATCTTATTTGGCTATCAAGAAAAATGAAAGTGAGATACTTGTGTTCATGTTGATGATCGTCATAGTTGTAACGACCCAGACTATGCCAATGTACAAACATGAACTCATCTCCTTCCCACCACACACACACACACACACACACACACACACACACACACACTAGTTTGTGTGTGTAATAAAATAGTATTTTTGTACTCTTGAACATGTAATAAATGTGTTGTGTGTGGGTTGAGTGAAAAAAGTTATTTTTCTACTGTTCACTGTACTTCTTTCTTTGTACAGTCAGAAAGAACAACCACAGAGAGTCAAAGTTGTATGTACGGACATTAACAAGCTATATTTATATGATTTATGATGATGAGAATTTCCGGAACTTGTTCATTATTTTTATTATTAATACAGAGTATGAGAGTGTGAGTGTGTGGGGGTGATTGTTGGTATAACTTTTATTTTTATTATTATACTATGAACATTCATGTATAATGTACACATAATTCTCACCATTTCTTCCCTCTGTCTGATGTCTCTTCACAACCAATTATAGTACACACTACCTACCTTAAGTCATTTTATTATTATGTATTTCTCTACATTTATCAGTCGGAAGAAATTTATTTTACTAGCATTAAATAAAGCGGACACATGTACACAAAAGTATGATTTTGCATGCAAATGTTTTTTCTTGTTCTAATATATTTCCTGCATACAAAACACACACACACGAAGGTAAGTACATACAAAACTTACATACAAAAAGAAACTGTCTTGTTCTTTACATATTTAGATGAGTGTGGAGCTATGATACGACATTCTTGATTGAAAATGTCATTCTCTCTTTAGTTTCTGAAATAATAATAATAAGTGTCATGTAATGGGCCCTGACGTAAAGAGTCGGAGAGGAAGAGAGAAACATAGGAAAAGTGAGAGGGAAGAGAGAGAGAGAGAGAGAGAGACTTTAGCTCAAAATAAGTCATATTGCAGCATAATAATTTTGTTACACGTAATATTATGTAGATTTGCTATTTGGAGCAACTTTTGAAGAAGAATTTGAATAATATGTAATCTCATTATTTTCCTTGACAGTTCTCTGTTCTCCCTTTCCTTCTCTCTGTGTGTTTAAACTAGGGTTTTGTGTGTACGTGTGTGTGTGTGGCTGGCTGGGGACAGGGAGATAGGAGAAAAGAGTCTTTACGTTTTTTATGATTTTTATCTTTTTCTCGAATCGCGTCATCACGACTTCCCTTGAGCAATCCACATTACGGTGTCCCTTGAGCATTAACTTTTTTTTGCATTTCTCAATCCGTTCAAAAGCAATTCGAAGCCATTTTAATTTTTCGTCATGGTACAGTACAAAATGAACTGTGTATTTACATTGTAACATTTATATTTATAATACCCCTATCCAACAAAACCAACTGGACTGGAATTGGAGATCCGGGTAAGTCCTAAGTTGGAATGAACAAACAAGAAAAAAAAACGATGAAGGATTCTCTACAGTACACAACAACACAATGTTATTAAATCCGGTCCAACTCCCACAAAGAAAAAAGTTACTAACGAACAACCAGCACTGCAAAATTTACAAGTTTCTACTTAAAGAAACTCTCTCGCTCTTACATCACATTTCATTTCTTTTTATTTGAGATTTCTTGTTTTGACATGTTTGTGTGTCATGTCACAACATTTTTGAGAATACGAACAGCAGGATATCCCTAGTTTTGCATTTTTAAACAACTCAGCCCATACCCAATCCTTCCTTTGAATAATCAAATGTAATTTGACAGAAGATGAATTTAGACGTCTGTGCCATGTTTGCAAAAATAATAACTAACTTTGATTTGGTCAAATTCCCATGTATGTAGTATTAAGAAGGATATTGACGTCAATCAGTCAAAAAAATCAATCCTTTTACAATTTTATTGGAGAGATAATTTGATTTTGCACTTAGTGCTATTTTTACACAAAACAAAAATCAAATTTTGTTCTTTGTTCATTCACACACGTAAAAGTGGTACGAGAAAATTTCTTGATAATTTTTGCTGATGACATTTTTTAAAAAAAAGTTATTAAAGTTAAAAATTAATTGGTAGGAGAGAAAAGTTAGACTGTGAACAATTTAGACGATGATTGAATGAAGTGTTGTAGACACTACTACTACTTCTCTCCCTCTTTCATTGAGGAGGATGAAAAGAGAAGAGAGAATGGAGATGCAAGGACAATCAATAGACTGACTCAAGTTTTTGTGTGAGTCACCTCAGAGCAGACTTTTTTGTTGAGAGAGGACAGGAGGAAAAAGACTGAGGTGGTACTTTTTCACGAAAAGGAGAGACACAGGGAGAGGAATTTTGCTTTTGCTAAAATATTCTATGCATACCACACCTATTATCACCCTCCCTCCCTACTTCTCACCGAGCTTTTCAATTATGAACTCAACTTGAGTTACTCGAGTGTCAAAAAAAACAGAAAAAAATTTTGTGACACGACTCAAATGGAGGTGGCAGGAAAATTGAGAATGAGTAGAGTCAGGGGTAGACAGATAGACAGTAGAGATTTAATTGAATAGTTACTTATACTACTTTACTACAAGAGGAATAAGACTCGAGAAGTAGTAGTGTCCTAGATTACTGTCTTCTCACTTCATCACTGATTTGTATTTTCACACCGTCCTT
>WJFB01004154.1:0-10863 GCA_009870185.1 Pygmarrhopalites habei | reverse complement strand
ATAGGCATATCGTGGGTATATCGTAAATGGGAGTTTATGTGGTAAAGAATGTTTCAAGACGCTCTGTATATAAATCGAGTCAAATTGAAGGTTGAGTAAAAAGTAAAAGTGTACTGTGCTAATAGTATATAAATACACGTGTATAAATACACGAGGAAGTTTAACTCTTATGCAGAAGCTAATATAAGGGTTTAAATTCACATTTAAACTAACTGACTGTTTAACACGTCTGTTAGCCCAGACTGAGAAGGACTTGTCTACATAATTAGCATAATATTGATCTTGACTCTTTTTCAATCGTGTGTGTATCAACGAGGAAGCTAATTAAAAATTGGTTGTTGTTGTTAACCAACGTCAATTATTTTTTTGAAGAATCAAGTTCAAAGGGATAAAAAATTTTCAAACATCATTTCACAATCATCCATTCACACTCGAGAGATAGACAACCTATTTAATCCACTTTGTATTTTAAAATAAATAAAGGCCTCAAAATTTCTCCTTTTTTAATAAAAAGAATTGCAAAATTTGCAACTGACCTTTTGACACATTCCTTCGGAGTGAGGGCAGACCGATACCCTCCCGTAATGTAAGGATTAAATTTGAGGTAGGACGGGGCTTCAGCAAATGAAAAAACTCTTTTCTTTGACGACTTTCCTCCAGTCCCAAAATTAGTCATGGACAGGTCAACCTCCTTCCCCTTCCCATTATTGCAGACTAGTTGATTACACTTATTACACAAAAACTGATTTTGTTGTTGAGAGGTCAGTCCCCCCGACAGGGAATTGAGATTATTATTAGCTGATGATGTTTTATCACAATTGGAACTAGTACACTTGATGGCTCCCATCTTCAAGTCTTGACCTCCCCCTCCTCTTGACCTGTCCACTAAATGGTGATTTGTCCCAGTCTCTTTCTTGGCTCCACGATTCCCTGCCGATCCTTTTTTACTAGTTAAATTATTAGTGGTACTATTAACCCGGGTTTTTCCACTCCGGAGGACTCTTACGTAGTCATTTGGTTCTTGTGTGTCCTCCTCTCCTCCCAGAAACTCTTTGGTTGACTGAGGAGGATGATGAAGTTGGTCTGACTGTGTTTTTCGAATCCGTCGAAGTCTTGCCCCAGTCGAACAGTCTTTGTCTGGTTGGTGTTGTCTTTTACGTGAACGTGTGAGGGGTAGCTGCTCTGTTCCTCCTCCAACAATAGCCAGTCCATCGTACCCCTCTCCAATCTGAACCTCTTGTTCAACCTCAACTTGACTCCCTTCTCCTCCTTGCACTTGTTCAAATGGTGAACCCTCGTCATCATCACCATCACCTGACTTTGACTTTTCAAAACTATTATCCTCCTCCTCCTCTTGTTCTTGTGTGGGAACCTCTCCGTAGTAAAGAGCCTCATGGCAACAATCAGCTGATTGTCCGAATTTATCACTCATTTCAATGAGAGTCTTATTTGTTCCGAATAAAGAGTCCAGACTAAACCAACAAACTTTCCGGATTTGTGTTGGGAATATTGAGCTCATTGTCCGAAAAATAAAAATCTCCTCCTCCTCTTCTTCTGGTCCTCCTCCGATTTATTATGAAGATCCGATGAGTATTGTGTGTGTGTCAAATTGTTGAGCATAAAACTCAGCAGGGAATTTGAGGAGCTAGAGAGAAAAATGCATTTAATTTTTTTTGAAGCGGAGGAAAGATTGGCATTAATTTCTGATGAATTCTATTTAACATTGTTGTACCTTCACAATTTAAAATGGTGGACATTGATATGTGCGGATTTAGAGTGTGGGTGAGCAGGTCCATTGGAGCAAGAAGTAATACTAATCACGGTTTAAAAGAGTCTTGTCCAGCAATCCTGTAAATTGTGATTAAAAACATGTTTATTTGTACACGTATTCATCAAGTTCAATTTTTTTTGTTCTAATTCCAACATGACTCATACATACACACACGCATACATGTATTTGGTACAGAGAGAGGGTGGAATTTTGATTGTTGTTGTTGTTTCAAGTTTTTTGAGAGAGGGTCGAGACATTGACTGTCGTAATATTTAATAATTGAGATTAAAATGATGTAAATTGTATTGTGTATATGGGGCTATCATTTAACTTTTTTATATTTCATATATACGATTCAGCCCTCTCTCTCTCTCTCTCTCTCTCTTTCTGTGAAGCAATCTTTCTCCCCAAAAAACCACACACACACACATGATCATGATGAATGAGCACTGAATAAGCAATGAACTTTGTGTGTGTCTCCTCACGTGTGGAAATTGAGATGATTGTAATTGTGTTCAATCCCCTCCTCGCCATTACAAGTAAACTCAAAACAGTTGAGTCTATGATAGATGAGAGAGTGTACCTCATGTACCTACATACCCAGTTACATAGTACACTCTCACTCGTTCGTACTATAAACTCACCTGCAAATTAAACAATAAATGGCGAAACGCATTGCAGGTAGAAGAAAACAAGTTGATCATCATAAACACACACACGTTTCGTTGCAGCAATTTTTATGATGCACACATACACAGTACAGCACAGTCTGTCAGTGGCTATTGTATATAGGAAAGACGAAGTTATGTATTCTATTGTATAAGCATAATGCTATAACACTTGCATCATTTCATAGTAAATACAATCCCATTGTTCCATTCTACACACACACACACACTTGATCCTATTAAGAAGTGCATTTTGTGTGTAGCTACCATTCCATGTGGGTACATACCATATAGAATCTGAGAGAAAAGAATTTATTTATGTTTCTTACGATTATCAACTTGAAAATTTCAAGAATCCCAATGACATGACTTGTGATCCAATCTAAAATCTGTTTGAATCACCTGAGTTGATTCACACACACACGCACAATGTTTTTATATTTGTGCCTACCGTAAATGGTTTGTAAAAAAATAGTTTAAACAATAAATTCTGATCAGAACGTGACGCATTTTTTTAAAAATGGGAAAAATTAATTAGAAGTTAATTCAAAACAGCGATTCAAAATTTTCTTATTTTTTTCTGCATAATTCCTAGTAAAGAGTAGAGAAAGAATCCCCTTTATAATGAAATGTTGAGTCAGCACTTTAAATGCACAATCCTTTACGGTATTTTTTGCTCCTTAACCAAGCCATGCGTTTCTTCTCCTTGTTGTTCTCTGAGTGAAATTGAGTCTTCTCTCTCTTTTCGAAAGTTGTCTGGCAAGGAGTACGCGTGTGTCTAGTAATTATGTTATACTTTAACTGTCTAATAAGCACACTGATATCATTGACGAACGTCAAATAGACTAAAATGGGAATAACCACTGTCGTTCAACACAATTCACACAAATGGAGGAATTATTTTTTAAAAAAGACAATGAAAACCTCCTCTTTTAAAAAATTGTTCACACTCTTCTTCTCTTTAACTCTTGAATAATATTCAATATTTTATCTCCACATCTCATCCCATCTCATGACACACACACAGAGACACACAATCTCCAAAAACTCCATTTTGTCCCCACAAAAAATGAATAATGATGAAGCATTAATGTAATTCCAAATATTTATGCACCATTCTTCCTTTCATACTTTATTACCTGACAACCATCCTCACTCCTGCTTATTCATATATAAAATGATCCAGATTCCTCTTTCTCTCTCTCTCTCTCTTTGCGTGTGTGTAATTAAATCATTGTCGCTCACTCCCCTTTTGTTTCTCTGGAGTTGTATATATGTACACGACTGTCCACGTCACACACACACCCTCCACAGTACAACCCAACCAAGAACCGCCATTCATATTCATTAAAATTTAATCAGTATGAAATATTCAATAAAAACAAGACACACACCACCATCACCACTGAAAGAGAGAGAGAGATTATACCTCCTCCTCAACTGGAGGGAGGAGGGAGGAAGACGGGAGGGAGGACATGGGCAAAAAGGAGGGTATTTCGTATACATTATAAATACAATACTAGTCTATTCTGTGGAATCTACAATTTCCCTTTTATTCAACGGAATCAATAACTACCTCGCCTAGCCTCATTTCCTTGACTCTTTTCTATTTATCCACACACACACACAACAGTATTGTATAACTCCCCTTCAAATCAATACAGAGAGAGAAAGAAAGCCACAGGTTTTGTTTTTACACAAATCTAAATTCTCTTTATACCTACTTTTCGATTCGTGAATGGTCTAATGGAATGGGAATTGCCCCGTTCGGATTTTTTAACCTGTCCTCCTTTCTCCTACTTTTGCGGAAGGTCGTATTCGCGAAATAGGAGAAGGGAAGAAAACTTTTGTAATTGCAAAGTTGCAGATTAGACATTAAACTTGTTTTTTTTCACCCTCCCTCCTCCGCCTCCTCTTGGAAGGAGAATCTTTTCTAAATGGAAAATGGGCAGAAAATCCCAGAGTGAAAGTCTCTCTCTTTCTCTTTATCCAGAGTCGACTTTCTCTCTTCATTCAAAGATCAATCCGAATGTGGGACAGTGAATTTACTTGGAACTACTCACATGGAAAGACGGACGAAGAGGAAAAGAAAAGTAAATCCTTGGACTTACAATCCCAGATTATTTTTTTCGTCTTCATCCGTCCATTTCCTTGGCAAGGGATCCCAAAAAATTCTGGCGAAAATCTTCTGCCCACATATGTACTACACACACACTCTCTGTTCTCTCTCTTTTTCCCATGTTCCCTGACTTACAACAAAGTCACAAATTGAGATCTCTCTCTGAGAGAAAGCTCACATATGTGTGTGTGTCTAGTATAGTACTGTAGGTGTGTGTGTTGTTTATGGACGTGGAATTTATCTCATTGTTTCCACGACTCCATTTTCTGGCCAAGAACTTTGACATTTCTCAAAAAATTACTATTATATTTTATCCTGAATACTACACTTTTCTCTCTCTTTTGTTCTCGATGTTTCTGACTACATTATGTAATAAATTGGGTGTATTAAATCCTTTTGTCTCTCCGAGAGAGTCTCTCTCTCTCTCTGTGTATCCCGTGTGTGTTTGGGCCCTGTCGGATCCCTGTCTGTTGATCGAATCCCTGTCCTCTTCTTTATCATCTAAAATTCCAGCTACAGTGTGTGTGCCTCTCTCTCTGTTCAAAATTTCCTTTACTGTCATCCAGGCGACAAAGAGGAGAAAGAGAGAGAGACACACACACTACATGGCATGCACATAATTTTTATCATCATTTCCCTGGAGCATGTTACAGTACACGTCTGAATTTCTCCACTTTTAATGCTGTAACGAGAGAGTCCATCAAAAACAGGCTTTTATAGACACACACACAAAGCTGGAGTCAGAGAGAGAGAGAGAGAGAGAGGAAAGAAGGAAGATGGAGAGAGAAGATTGAGTTTTATTCTTGTTTCCTACGTGTCCTCCAAACTTTTTTTTATCCCCTTGCAATTTACCCTCTCAACGAACGACCTACTGACTCACTCAACCGAACAGTACAAAAGAGAGTATGGCCACACACACACTCTCACACATAGAGTACAACATATAGTGTGATGTGTGTGTGTGTGGGATCCAAAAGGAACGATGCAACGAGTAAAAGTTTTTTAGCTGCACTTTCACTGCATCACATCCACCAAATTTCTTACCCGGGTGTCCGCAGTCGCAGCCTCCTCCTCTCTCTCTCTCTTCCATGATTACAGCATACACGGGCAAATGGGACTGGAAACACATAGTGAGAGAGAGAGAGAAGAGAAATTTTTTTGAAGATAATGCATAGGACAAAAATTCGGGTAGAGAGAGAAATAAAGAAAAAAACGGTCAAGGCTGAAACTTTACGGAGCTGGACTTTCTACTTTATCATCTGCATCCTCCTCCTCCTCTCAACACTTCAAGTTGTGCTCAGTGAAATGTGTTTTCGAAGAAAAAATTCACAATTCTATTCCTGCACAAAGAGTTTGAGATGGAAATGATGAGAATGGAAGGGAGAGGGAAAAATAAGTTTCGTAATTTTAATTTCTCCTCCTCCTCCGCAATTGCCTCATAATCATAAGTTTTTGTGCACTCCGTATATATAAGCACAAAGTAGGAATACATATTATAGAACTGTTTTTGTTCGATGTTCTAGAAAGTTGAGAGAGAGAAAAAAAGGAACTTTTTATCGTTTCCATTCCCAGCCGAGGAGCCGAGCCTAGGCAAAAGTGAAGCTAGAGTCAAAGTTTAGGAGAGAGAAAAAAGGTCATCATGAGATGAAATAATAATTAACATTTTTGAATGTTTAATTCAGTGGAGGAGATAAACACTTTCTGGAATTCTTAACTATCAACATTTCATTATGATTAATCTCTCTCCCTCTCTCTAGCATAATTTTAAACTTAGTGACTAAGAATATATCCTAAGTATGGATTAAAGTGGGTCATTTTTCTATAGATCGTAAGAGAGGAACGTACAGTCGTGTATGGATGAAAATTTTGCCTACAATTTTTTAAAAATTGAAACGGATGAATATTTCAAAAAGTTTAATGGAAAATCCAATACTATGTACCACACTATGTGTGTGTGTGTTTGTATGTAATACGCCACAAATATTGTTCCAATTCCAATCCTCTCTCTCTCTCTCTCGTTTATGTTATTCCTCGACCAAACTAAATCAATATTCCAGCTGACTCCTTCTCTCTCCCTCTCTCAAACACACACACGCTAGTTAGTGGTGGAATTGAGAGTGTGTAATGGAAGTGTAAAAGCACACACTCATTCAGAGAGAGAGCGAGAGAATTGGAAATTGTAGGTTGTAAATTGCACATTTGACTTGCATTAATATGGCAAAAAGTCATGCCTTTTTTTGAACACACACACTCACTCCCCCCCTCTCTCTCTCTTCATTTCACACAAATCGTGTGAGAAACACACACGCTCTACACTCACAACAACAACACAGGAGTTGTAATCTGACACGTTAATTACACACATGTTAACTTTATACAAACTTTTAATTACCCTCCATCGTCCCTCCTCCTTTTTAATCCACATTAAATTACATTTGCCCGTGTGAAATTTAAATTCATTTCCAAAAATCCACAATCAAATTCCTCACACTCAGTCTTTCTCTCTCTCTCTCACACACACACACAAGTACATACCATAAATAACACTGAATTATGATGTAAAAGACAAGTAGAAAAAATTTTCAACTTACAATTTTCCTTTCCGATTTCTCCAAGTCCAATTTTTTCCAGAGTTCCACTCACAAGTCAGTCCGATTTTCACAAAATGTTTTACAAAAAGGATGCCTGCCCTTGTATACTAGCGCGTGTGTGTGACTGTGGAGTGTGTGAAGGCTAGAGTGTGTAGGTCGAAAAAGTTAAAAAATATTTGAAAATTTGAGATTGTCCAGTGGACTGGTTCCAGTTCCAGCCGGATCCATCGTCCTCTCCGTCCAAACTCTACGACCACAATGAAATGAGTCGTGCCAAATCCTCCTCTTCACTCCCCAACTCCAGTCCTCCTCCTTACACTGCTGCACAGTCCAGTACCATCCGTGTCTATGTCTATGTGTGCGAATATTCGCGACTACACTTTCCCTCTGTCTCCAATGAAAAGACAGAGGAGGTGGAGGGGAACCTTCTTTGGTGTGGCGATGATGCCTGGGATTATGAATGAGGATGAGGGAGTGGATGGGATATAAAATGGAATTTATTATATGATTATTATTGATGATGATGATTTGAAAGGGACGAATAGAAAAGAGAAAAGAGAAGAGGAGGAAGGCAGCTCTGCTCCTCTTTTCTCTTCTCTCCAGCAAACCCGGGAGTTGGAGTTGGTCGGAGAGAAATCAGCTCCCGAAACTCCGAACGAACGGATTTTCTCAATTGTGTGAATTTACACAATTTTCTCTCCTCCTCTTCCTCCCTTTCTTTCCCCGCTCTTCTTCCTCCTTTCTTAGTGTGTGGTAGTAAGCGTGGCCGTGGTTCCGTTCCATCCTCCTCCTCCTCTTTTCTACTTTGGCTGCAGAAGAAACGCGCGCAGTCTGGCCCAGTTTTCTCTATTTATTTTGTCCTAGGCACTATTCTCTCTCTCTCTGGCACACACACATGTAGCCGGGTTCTCCTCTCTTCTGTGTACGAAACTTGGGAATTTTCAACCTCATTTCCTTCTCCTCCTGTCTCCTCTTTTTCTGTACAGGAGGTACTCCCGACTCCCGGGTTTTAATACAAGACATTTGTGTAGACAGTAGGAAAAAGCTATTAAACATATAGAAACTTGTATGAGTCTTTCTTTGCTCGTGAGGGTACATTTTCTGAGGGTACCCTTTTCTCCATCCTGGATAAATGGGAAGTTTGACCTGATTCCCGGTTTTTTGCATACTTGTCAGATTGTTACACACAAACACATGGGAAGGAAGAAGAGTTGAAAATTTTGGATGGAAACAAGTCCAATTTATACTTAAAATTTTAGATTAATTTTTTTAAAAACAGGTTAGGGGGAAAATGTGTTTCTTTTCTCAGAAAATTTTGAGCTAGCCTTTCTTAGACAGGGACAAGGGAATTGGATTTGGAAATCGGATTGCATACAGAGGAGAGTGGAGGAGATTGTATGTGTGGAGTTTTTTTGTCTCAGTCAATTTCAGAAGAGATAAAGTCGATTTGAATGTAGACTGACGAGGCAAATTGGAGAAGCATTATTGTGTAATGTGTGATGGCTTCATGGGTAGGAAAAGAATGGGTAGACAACATATTTTTGATAAATAGTCTATCAATATTTTATCTACTTGAATGGTGTGCTTGTGTGTGCGCCTGAGAGTTTTCATTACACTAGGCACACGGGCAGGAGTATGGAAAAATGGGGAATTGACTTGTGTTGTGTTGTGTATGTGTGTATGTTTATTGAGTTGAGAGACTGGGTGGATTGATAAATTGATATTGATGGACGATTATGTATTAAAATAGTGATACGTACTGTACTAGGGCATTCATTTCCTAGGGAGAATCGATACAGATCAAGGACAACGGAGCCATTCCATTGTGTAATGTAATAGTGGGTTAAGTACCTAAGTTCCACAGAGTAGAAATCAAGACGTGCTTTTCTCTCTCTGAAATTTTCTTTGTTCCCTGTAAATGATTTTTTTATCCCTTCGGATTCGGATGTTTTGAATAATTTATTTATTCTCGAATTGGAACGTTCCATTCGGAATTAAATCCTGATTTTATTTTTTACGGTTGGAACAAGAGACAAAAGATTTTTAAGGATTTGGAGACTGGCCATTTGGTAAAGGAAGGGGACTGTTGGAGCCATGAGGTCGGGGGAAAATAGGGAATCCGGTTATTGGATCCCATTCAATTTTTTCAAGACGGGCTATTCGGTGGTTGACCGGGTCTTCTGTTGTGTTGGATCCGTGATAAGCCATCCAAGTCTCAGTCCCGTCTTCGTAATAAAAGCAAAAAAATGATTAAAGACTTGTACTTGGAATTTAATTGCGATTTTTTTAAAAAAAAAAGTGGTGAATTAAAATTAGAGAATTTTTATACCGGGCGATAGCGTAAAATTGGCGTGACCTGTTGTGTACACGGACTCCTGTAAATTAAAAATAAATCATAAGGGGTTAATGAGTAAGGATAATCAGAGAAGAAAAGTCGAAAATTAAGTTGAAATGATTTTTTTTAAAAACAAATATTGAGTTGACCTCATCATTCCTGTAGAAGACAGGTCCATCAATCCCGTACCACCAATTTGACGGAACCATTGGGTCAGCTTCATCCGGGATGGACATGAGTCCCATGGAATAGTCCGGTGTCCAAGTGCTCCCCACTGAGAAGGCTAGGAAGGTCATACTGTTATTGTTGAGGGTGTAGGGTCCCTGTCAATTAATATTCTTTATTTTAAAACAAAAATCCATGATGGGAATTTTGGAAAAAGTAACTCACCAATTTGTTCCCACGGGGCCGTGGGTGCTCTAAGCAGTAATTTCGATTCCCCGACCGTCGTCGGATTTAACATGGGAGCAATGAACAAACTTGTTGGTCGAAGAATCCCAGCCCAAACAAAATACAATTTTTCCCCGTGTCTCATGACTGTACCGTCAATAGAAAAATCTTCCACATCCTCAATCATCCTTTAGTACACAACAACACTCTGTCAAATTATTAATTTGATGTCTCGTCTGATTAGCTTTTTAAATTTTTAAGAGAAAAACGAACCTCTTGGGAGGTCCCCACTCTCCGAGGGGGTCATTTGGATCCAGAGCTTGAATAACGTAGATTCGGTGTTGACCCACTTCCCCGTCATTCATACAAAAGTAAACGTAGAGATTCCCTTCGACTTGATGGATTTCTGGAGCCCACAGACTGAACATTTAATTTAAATTATGTTCTCATTTAAATATTTACAAGTTATTTTTTAGAATGATTAAATTCAAAACTGACCCTTTTAGTCAGACAGATTCCGAATTGAACACAATTTTTCTCTGAGCATCCCGGAAATTTGTGAGGACGGGAGATTGGAGGATTGTGATGGTTGTGTCCGCATCGGTTGACAGTGACATGTAGTAATAGTCATTGTGTCGGAGAACTGCTGGGTCAGCTGAGAGGGTGTCAAGGATGGGATTTGTGAACGTATTTTGACCTCTGGACAATTCAAAAGACCAGGAGATGGTAATTATTAGGAAATAATGAAATATCATTTCAGAATATCGTACCCAACCAAATTCAGTGCGGACTGAAACGGACCATTTTTTGTAATCCCGAAGAGACTGATGAGTGGATTCTCTAAAAACCAGAAGCCCTATAAACGGGAAATTCTGGTTGATAGAGAATACGATGAGGAATATCTCACGGTACGAGATATTGATGAGGAGGGGTATTTTTTGTATCTTTTTTTAAATTTTACCAATTTTGTTTTTTTATATTTTTGTCCC
>WJFB01004153.1:0-10865 GCA_009870185.1 Pygmarrhopalites habei | reverse complement strand
TTTGACGGGGCCCACGCATCAAGCTAAATCCGGTAGGGTCCTTTGGAAAAATATGTATGAACGGGAAAAATTTGTATTTCCTCAAATTAAATTAAATGTGTTTTGGGCAGATCCGTAGGCAAATTTCGGCACGAAGTCGGAGTTTTCCATTCAAACAGGATTCAGTTCAATGATCGTGATCGTCTGAAGGAGCTATTAAGGCACAGACGAAAGGCTGGGGCACTTACAACTGAACTTCATAGCACAGCAGATATGGACATCGTTCGTCTAGGGAACGCGACAGGGTTGCCGGAGCGTGAAAAAATTCGGAAAGTTAATTCTGAGGTAGATATACTTATACTAATTTGTACCATTTGTATTTATTTGATTGGAAATTTAAATTTAACGTGGTTCATAATTCTTTTAGGTTTTAAAGGAGAATGACTTGGCTATCGATCCATACATAGATATTCTTGAGCGTATGAAAGTTGAGCGGAAACAAGATGATGTTTTCATTATCCTGTTGGTAATCCATTTCTGGTGATATGCTATTCACTCCGCCAGCTTCAAATTCTCAGTTTTGTACGCAAAAAGTTTCCAAAATCTGTAGCCCATGTGGACTCGACAAGCGGATTGGTTTTGGGTGTTCCAGAAGAGTACGAAACTGGACCAATGTACGTGTATTCTTTGGCCATTAGTAATCCACTTGAGAAAAGTCCACCATTAGCGCTGTTGGAATTTATAAGCGTTGCGCAAAACATTACCTCAATTTCGACGGCCCTTCGTTATTATCACAATGAGTGAGTAAAATTAAAGTGATAGATATATTAAACTACAGGGTGACACAAAAGTCAGATAAAAATAATAAATATGGCATTTAGGCCATTCTGTACATGGTCGTATTAGATTTTACACATTATTGTGTCAATTTAGTTACATCTTTGTCTTTCCAGGGCTCGAGCCTACGAAAACCTTTCTGGAGGACAAGTTTTTTTTTCTCGGATTGAGACTGATTTTTCTTTGGCTTTGGTCAACGCATGCATTGAATCATTTGGGAAGATAGAGGTTTTCGATTATCTGAATGAATGTTGGGATGTTGTGTGCTTACGTCGACGACCAAGAGCTTTGATATTCCACGTATGCCGTATTCATATCGTAGAGGCTCTCAAAACTAATTTGAAGGGCCACTTCTCAGATAAATCAAATGAATATTTAGTGGTGTTAAAAATCCTACAAGGTTTTGTTAGAGCAAAGTCGATGGACTCCCTTGTGCATCGCATTCAGCTATTGTTTTCCTTGTTGACCCCTGTCACCGAGATTGTTAATGTCGACCAGTTGATCGAGGAGGCGAGTGGTCTTTTACGTGATTCATGTAAGTCAAAATAGTTTAAAATGTAGTATTGGTAAAATATGAAGATAACCAAAATTGACCAAAAAACTGTTTCGAATCCATTGCATTAAACTTTTAAAACTATGAATTTGTTTATAGCCAACCACAAAACTTTGTGGATGGAATTCAAGATTCCAGAAGTTGGACCCCAAAGAACAGTTAACAGAGACAGTGCATTCGGAGCTTTTTTTCACCACTTGCTAGATGTACAAAATGCTCAGTCAGTAAGGAACTCGGACACCAGCAAAGACGACTCGGACTCGGGAAATTTGAATCCATTCAACGCTCCCTTGTTCGTGGACTACTTGCTAGAGACGGTACTTCCATACACACCTTTAGTAACCCATATCATGTTTGCTTTTACACAGGAGAGTCACGAAAACGACCACAATAATCCGGTCGAAATGTGGAATCGTATTGTCAAACATGAGGAGCATGGAAAATATGGACCTCAAAAAGTTGGTCGTTACGTTGCCGCATCCAAAAAGATGGTTGAAGGTGAGTGCAACATGTACGGTTATTTCACCATTTTTGTATTTTGCACAGATGAAATATAAATTATGAAACTTCTTTGATATCAGGACGGTGCAACGGTTACGAACTGGATGCACAGAAGTATCTGGGTGGAAAACACAAAACAGCCCCCAAAAGAAAAAATTTCAAAATTGGTATGTCATTTATTAACCATAAACAACCCAAACATGACGATGAAACAAGGCGGCCATCTTCATCTCGTGTGTACAAAGAAACTCAGTGCTACAAAATTTTTGAATTTTGGAAGCGAAAAGGCAATCCTGTATCTAAACCCTTAGATATCCTTGGAATCTGCGGAATTGCCTTTTCTCAAATGGGGAACTATTAAGGAACAAAATACAACTGAAAAGTTCACAAATACTTGTACAATTGACAATGGGCTCATGACATTAACCGTCATGTGCGAGTTTTTTCCTATGGTCTTAAGCTTTCTTGAACGTGAAGCAACATTGTCACCAATAGCAGATGAAATTGTTGAGATAGTGACGCTAATTTTAGCTGGTAAATTTAACACTGCCAAAGAAAAATGGTTAACTAAGGTTATCGGAAGAGAGTTGTCCCCTGGACCTGTTGTAAACAACTGTGAAGGTGACACTGATCAATTTATGTTACGGCCTTTACAATTTTTGTTTACAAATTTTGGAGAAACTCACAATTGTCCCGTTCATGGAAGTATTTCAGAAGACATTATAAGTATATATCAACTTGAGAAAGAAACCATGAATGATCTTTTACATTTTATTAGAAATGGCATAGCGGATAAAGAATTCCGTTGCAAGGTTGAATCATGTGACAAAATAGTGACAAGAAGTTTGGTTTCACTTTCGGAGTCTCCTTTGCCATTCTTGGCGTTCTATTTGACAAATCAGGTTAGCGTGTTTGACGTCAATAAGCAGATCAGGCTTTTCAATACAAAGTACAAACTTCTTTTTGGAAATGTTGTGAGTTTTCAACTTTTGAAATGATGAAAAATAAACTAATTAATGACTTGTCATGAAATTAATATTGTAGATTGGTGGAACATTTTTGGAATGTGGCGCCAATGTAAGTCTGTACTTTCTTTTTACCCATTTTATGAAAAATTCAGTGTCATTTTCCTTCAGGGATTTTCTGCTTTAAATTGTTAAATTTCACAGGACGGCTTAATGTTGTCCAACACACTAAACTTGGAACTGACTCAAAATTGGTCTGGGATCCTCATTGAAGCCAATCCAATTCACATTCCTCATCTTTTTGAGAAACAGCGAAAAGCGACCATCATGGATGTCTGTTTATCACCCACAAATAGAATTTCTCGTGCCTTTTCCTAACTAATGACCAAAAAATATTTTGAGTTTATATTCATTCAATACTTGATGCAAAATTTTGTATAAAAAACAGATGGAATTTTTGTCCCCGGGTAAGGAATTGTTGTCTCATCCCGATTGGCGAAGTACAGTAGGAAAACTTATGATGACTGAAGATTTGCACTTGATGGAGAGAGGGAAGTATGAAAATGTTGGGAGTGTTCAGTGTTTCCCTTTGTCTTCCCTCATGGCAGCCATTGGAGTCAGTCATATAAATTTTTTCAATTTGGATGTAGAAGGAGTTGAGTTGAAAATTTTGAAAACGTTGCCATGGGATGATACTCTCGTCATTGATGTGAGTCCCTTAGAATACATACTAGTAAAACTCAAGGATCTCATGCTGCCTTTTGGAATTGAGCTCTTCAAATGTCAAGTTAAAAGTTGAAGAAAATACATGTTTGTTCGTAGGTTGATTCTAGTTCTGTAGGTAGGCACATAGATAGAAAGGCCTGTACTTTGAAAAAGTGCAGAGCCTGAGTTATATGATCTAAGATGATATAACATCTATTGCATACAGACTACGTTTCCTTTGGGGTCAAAAACGTTAAAGTGTCTCTCCAGCCTCTACGAAACATTTTGAGGTCGTAAAACATGAGAAGATCAGGACACTGAGAGTGAGGACTTTCCAAAGGTACCTTCCACTTCGAAATCGGACCAAAGGGGACCGAGATACAGCTCAAAATACACACTGGTTACCTGGTCTACGGCCGATTTTTCGTCATTTGACGTGGTCGACAATTAAATTATTTTGATTACTTTCCCGTTGAGTTAGTGGTCTCAAATTTACAAGGTAGACTCTAGACACTCCATGCTTTCACTTTTATCAATTTTGAGCTGCTCTCTACTTTTGATGTTCGTGTAATTCCAGATTCAATTGTTTTTTTTGCTATTTGAGGTGTGTTCCCTACTACAGTTTTTTGATTATTTTGCACTAAATCGAAGCTTATGGTACCAGCTAATTGAGCAGTTAAGGATTTGTACTGCATCGAAGTGGTTTAGCTGAAACTGAATATTTAATGTTTGCTTATCCCAATCAACGGGAAAATTTTTGTCTGTTGTCGAGGCCACCCACATTTTGGTACCCGTATGTTTATTTCAAAAATTATTTTATTTCCTCAGTTTTAAACATTGTGGAAATTTCTGGAAGGTCCTCCACTCTCGCTTCTAAGTGACTTTCAATAAAATTGATCCAGCGTGTCGTTTTCTGCAAGGTGGTAGATACATCTACCACGTTGGTTTTCTGTATGCAAACTTTTGTTGTTTCGCAGTGTTAGGGCTGTTACAGGAATTTACTTTATGAAAATGTAACACTATTCCGTCCAATGTGCCTACAGAATTTTGTTTTTTACCTATTACTTGTTAAACATTAGACATGGTCATTGGGGGAAAATAAAGTTTATTTCTAGATGTGATCATATTAAATATAAATTTATAAAGTTCATTGATTCCCATTTCTAGTCATTCTGTTGTTGACATGTCATTTTGACTACACAGTTTGTGGAGGGGAGATGTGTGACTAAATATTTGATTTGTAAGATATAATTATTAGTAATACACACACACTGTTTCAATGGCTATGAAAAAAGTGTTGAATTTAATGCAAGTCAAAGTGTCCCGTGTGTGTAGACTAAAAATAGAATGTCACATGTTGTCCATTGTCATGCCATGACTTTGTGGTGGTGAGTCACATTGGAGCTGAGCCTTGATTGTTGAAAGGTCAGTGTTCCCTTTTGTCCAATGTCTCATCTGGAGCTTAACCAATGTTTCAATATTTGGGTTAGATATTTCTGTAGATAGGTAGGGACAATGGAAAGTCCATTGTATGTATTGTGTTTGTATGTACTTTACTCCGTAATTTGAGTTATTCCAGTACTATGTAAGCTGATTGGTTTTCCATGATGCATCATCAGTAGCACTGCTACTGTAGCAGTAGACGACTTTGATTATCTTTCTTTAAAAAAGATTAAAATGTAATAATATGTGACTTCCCAAATAAATAATCTTCTGTGTATGTAGACAAAATTCTCAAAAAGAGATTAAATTACGAGAAGAGAAAAACAGCTTAGTGCATTAGCCAATTCTCAGAATAACTTTATGTATCTCGTCTGTACTAGAAACATTTTTTTAATAAAAAAATTAATGTATTAATTCATTTATTAAAAAAATTGTATGTACTTTTGAGGAGCAGTGTTGGGATTGACATTTACTTTTAAAAGTCAGTTTAAAATCTTTCTAGTGTACACCAGTCTGGACAGTAATTTTCCACTGAGAACTAGATCTAGTTAGCATATCTGTATATTATGTCCTACACAACAGAACTAGTGTGTATTTTAAATACCAATAAATGTATTAACAACTCGTCGGCAACGTGATTGATTCATTATTAGTTGGAGGAGAGTAAAAAGAATACACTGTCACATAAACCATCTTAAGACATTTATGTACTATTCTCTCCTCACTTGGGATCTCCATTTGACATTAAATACGTCTGCCAATTTTTTTACTCCACAAGATTTACAAAAATTAGTAGCCATGTTAAGCTATCACAAAGAGGATTATGAGTAGTTAAGACGAGAGGGATAAGACTCTTCTTGTCCTATTTAGCTTAGCTAATTGATAATTTGAGAGAGCGTGTGTGTGTGCAAAATGAGGTTAGCAAAATTTTTCTCTCCCCCCTCCTCCCTCCGAGTTTTCATCAATAGCAGTCAATATTTTTTGATTAATTTTTTTAAATGGAGTGAGTGTGGATCATGTAATCATTCGTCGACGATTATGTTGAATGTTGTTGCTTGCTCTAAAACTTGATACACTTTGATTATTCTACTAAGCCAAGGAGACACAAGGTCGTGCATAAATTAATCTCTCTTTGGACCATCTTCACCATATTAGGATTCAATCTGACTGGTTACATAACTGAAATATTTATGTGTGTTTGTACCACCAAGAGCCAGTCTGTTTTATAACGTTGGGGGAAAATAATAATAAAATATATTTTCTGCAAGTTGTATCTATTATTCTCTCTTTGACAAATTTCATTGTCATTGCTGTACACATGATAGGGATGAGTAGGACAACAACACTTGAAAGCAGATTAATTTCATACAGTTCATTTTTTTTGAGCTTCTTCTGACCGCACTCAGGTTTGAGACTAGGTAAACACAATTATGTACCTTGTAGTAATATTTTGTAAGTACTTATGTCACATGTAGTGTGAAACGCACTAGATTTTGTAAATAGCTAGTCTTATTTACGCACTATGAATAATTTAATTATTTTTACCAGTTCCAACTACGCACATGAGTAGTTTTTTTGGAGATGATAAGCCGAGAGAGGTTTTGCGTGTGTAGACAATAAATCTTGACAGGATGACGCAAATCGTGAATTTATTAAACTTGTCAAGATTGCATCATTTTGTAAATGTCATTTCACAAAAATCTTTCAACTCTCTCCTCTCTTCCTAACATCAAGTTCAAGTATAATTAAGTTATAAAAAATATCAAAAAAGGGATTTTGTGTGTGTATGACAGCACACACACACACTAGACTCTTGAGAGAGAGTTGCAGTATGATACAAAATGAGGAGGGAATAAAGATGAAGTTTTTTTTTAATTAAATGAATTTGACAGATATATCTTGTCCAAGACAAGTTGTTGCCTCTCAACCTTGTCCAATCAATAAGTCATAATGAACTCAGAAGAACAAGACTTGTTGTCTCCCATTCCTCCATCATGACATAATTCCTTCAACCAACTTTCCCTTTCTTTAATCCCTTCATCCAAAATATAAAAATGATTACATTATTTCTTTCCCTTCCAGGATGATGCCAATCATGATCCTCAATGGTCAGAAGAACAACTCATTTCCAACGAACTCAAAGTCGGTGGTGTCACAATTGGCAAGGATGAAGTTGATTTCATGACCCGAACAACGGTCGTCGTTTTCGAAGTTTTGGAACGTGCCTGGGCATCCATTGACTGTGCTTTGATTGACATGAAGATTGAATTCGGTGTGTCTGATGGGGAAATCATGGTTGCTGATGTCATCGACTCTGACTCTTGGAGGTTAATTCTTTATTTCCATTTTTACGAAAGTTGTCATTAAAATATATACTGATTCAATTATTTTTTTGATCAGATTATGGCCATCAGGGGACAAGCGTTTGATGAAGGACAAGCAAGTTTACCGTGACCTCAAGACAGTGACACAAGAGGCATTGGATCAAGTCAAGGCCAATTTCAAGTGGATTGCTGAACGTCTCGACTTACTCCTCCCTGCACCGAAAGCACTGGTAAATTTTTAATTTTTTTTTGAAAACTACAAGAGAATAACGAAAAGGGGGAAGAAGAGGAATGTGCATTCTTCCTCTTTTCTCCCTTCCTCCCTCTGCATGTCAGTATGTTAATAGAACAACTTTTCTACACACAGAGGAAATTATTTATTCAATTGAATGTGGGGAAGTGAAGATGGGTAGTACAATAGGGAGAAAAAGAGTATCAAACATGTTTTGAATCCTTTCAGCTGTTAGTAGTAAGTAGTAGTAGTAGTACATAGTAGGCTTACTACTTAATATGCAAAGAAGTCGTCACAATGACCAAATGGCAAGGTAGCCTCCATCCCATCAGAAATTTGACATGCCGCCCTGTACACATTATGTAGACAATGTTAGGGGAAATCTAGATATTTGTAAATTATAGTAATTTACAAATTTTTTTTTGAACTGCGTAGTAAAACACACACATGCAATGTTTGACGTAGTGTGTTTCATGATCTAAAATAATTACTGAAATAAAGAGAGAGAGAGAGAAAAGTTTGAAAAATTATTACACTATTTCTCTATGTAAGAGGAGGATGACGTCATCAAGTGTTATGACAATTTGTACAATATATACAATTTGTTGCATTATTTCAGGTTGTCGTTCTGATGGGTTCACCCTCGGATGATGAGCACTGTAAGAAGATCGCCAAGACTTGTCGGGAACTAGGAGTCCCATGTCAACTCCGAGTCACTTCAGCTCACAAAGGGACAGGAGAGACAATGTCCATCTTGGCTCAGTATGAAGGGTCAGGAGTGCCAACTGTCTTTATTGCTGTGGCAGGTCGATCCAATGGACTTGGTCCAGTTTTGTCTGGAAATACAGCCTACCCTGTCATCAATTGTCCACCCGTCAAACCAGACACAGCCAGCCGTGAAGTTTGGTCCTCTTTGGATGTTCCATCTGGTCTTGGTTGCACAACGGTCATTTATCCAGAAGCTGCTGCTTTGGCTGCTGCTCAAATTCTTGGTTTGACTGACCATGTCATCTGGTCTCGTCTTCGTGTCAGAGCTCTCAATAATTTTGTTTCCCTCAAAGTTGCGGACAAGAAGATGCGTGAATTCTAAAAATATATCACTTGAACACAAAAAAGGGGTCAAAGTTTTGTAGACAAGAGTCTCTCTCTTCTTCTTTCCTTCCCTTCTTTCTCTCTCTCTCTCTACATTAATTTTGACTTTGTGTGGTCGTGGGATCAAGGCCAAATCTTTGTCATTCAATCCTAAAAATCCTTCCCTCTTCTCTGTCCTTCCAACTGTGTTCTCGAATCTTTTAGAGAAAAAATTTGTTACTATTATGTAATACAAAGTTTCCAGAAAATTTTGTACAATAAAATCAAATTTCTCCCTTGTGTCATTTCACCCCCGTCAACACTGAGTGCACTTTTAATCTTATCCATGATGGATCCTCTTTTATTTACTACCAAAACTCACATTTTACTATTATTCCATATCATCATGAACGTCATATAATTGTATATGGACAATTCACTTCACAGTCTAAACAAAAACAAACATTCATCATCACATGTTAGTCAGTGCATTATATATCATTCTGATCATGTTCGTCTCTCTCTCTCTCTCATCATGCTTAATCTTCACTGATAATTTTGTGCGTGTGGGGAACGTCACTAAATACACATGAAAAAAAATGAATGCATGTGTGTACTATTTAGTAGAATATATAAATAGACAGTTCAAAAAAGGTCCAAAGATTGAATTTTTCTTTTTATGCTCAATGGGGTTTCAATTTATTTCAACTGTGTGTGTGTTCTCAACATCTTGTCATCATTTATAATGTTCTGTCTCTAAGCCCATCCAAAAATATTTTCTTACTATACGCACTGTAGTAATAATACATGGAGATTAATTAGCTTGTTTTTAAATGTTTTTGTATAATACATTTTTTTCTCTTTCCAAAAAGTTTACACAGAACCAAATCTGTTCTCTCTTATCTCTTTTTTAATACATTTCGTTTTTGAATATCTTCATTCTCTCTATATCTACTCACTACTCAATTTAAGCCGACTCTCTCTCTCTATTATAATTTATACTACTAATAATATTAGTGTTTTTCCAAGTCAAAAAATTTCATGTGAGACATACATTTACGGCTGACTTGATGACTCTCCCCTAGGAAGATACATATGAATTGTATATTCACACACATGAAACTACAAAGGTCAGAATGAGAATCATGTGAGACTCAATTAGGTTCAATAAGTGAATGTTTAAATACACAAACACACACATACTCTATTAAAGAGAGCCTATCTCTAGACTCTTCAATTATCTTGATAAAAATTTCCAAAAATTTTCTTTTTTGTTATACGACGATTCACAGCTCTCTACTACAGACATCGAAATTCCATTCAGTCACTTAAACAGTGACTCACTATCACAATTTTATAGTATGTACATGACCATAAGAAACTAAGGATTAATCTCGCTCTCCACTAGAGTCTCTATAGTAATATGTAGGTAGGTCTCATTTCTAAATCTTCCTAGTGTAAGGTAAGATATAGTAGTAGGTACATGGGTACTTGTTATTTTGCATTTAGCAAATTTACCTTGTATGTAATACACAGCATAGAATAATATACAATAGATTAAAATTTAGTTGAAGGTGATTTTTTAGTAAAAACCCAAAAGGAGCATGTACTATACAATTTGACTGAGTACATGATATTAATACACAATACAACAACTCGACCCTCTATAGCCTCATATTAGTATTTTTTCTACTCCTTATCTTATTTAAGTGTGTGTGTATAGTAAGTATATTATTATGCAAATGTGTTGCAAATTTATCAATTACAGTTTATTCCAATCCTAGCGAAATATTCGCATGAGAAAGAGCGGAGAGATGTTACATATATATTGTAGATGAGCAGCTTAGGATGTAGTATTGTACTAAATTTCCATCTAATATAAATTTTTTCCTAGTGTAATTATTATTTTGTACAATTCTTTTAGGACAAAGGACAAGATTCAAAAAAAAGAAAAGGGTTTATATTATTATGCTTGCCTTGCCTTGGATCTGTGTAGTCTGATTAAAGTGAGAAATTACGTCTCAATTTATATCTCCTATACAATTCTTCCATGTCTGAGGTGGGATTACACACACATATATTTTCAATGAATGAAAAACTGTCTTGATTGGAGAAACACCTCATTTTATATTCTCAAGTTATTAATAGTAACTGACACGACATCACGACATAACAAAATTATATAAAACATTTCTTAAAAAAAATTATATAAAGGAACAAGAGTCGCTAACGCTCCTCTTCCCTGCAGGGCAATC
>WJFB01004152.1:0-10867 GCA_009870185.1 Pygmarrhopalites habei | reverse complement strand
ACATCTTCAGAGATATGCAACAAAAAATTTTTTTCCTTTGTAGACATTGGACTTTAAGGGAATTTCAAGAGTTTTTTTCAAAGCAAGGAGACAGTGATACAAAAAATGCTGAAGGTTCAGTATTGTTGGAAGTAGGATGCGGAGTTGGTAATTTTGCATTTCCCATTTTAGAAGCTGTGGAGATAATAAAAATTTGGGCTTGTGACTTTTCTCCACGAGCTGTAGAATTTGTCAAGTAAGTTTGTCTTCAAAATTTTCAGTGGCATGTAGCATTTTATACTTTCATTCAAAGAAGAGACGCCCGATAATGGTTATAAATAAATATTGTGTTTGAAATTTTCAGATCACATCCAAACTACGATGAAAAGAATATCAAAGCATTTGTGTGCGATATAGTCCAAGATGATTGTTTTTCTATACAACCCTCCCTTGTCAGTGAAAAGGTTGATTTCATCTCGTTAATATTTGTAAGTACAACTCTACAGTAGCGTTTTGAGAAACTCATTACGTCGAGGCTTTTGCTACATTAAAAAATCCTTTCTCCGTAGGTTCTGTCGGCAATTTCACCTGAGAAACACTCTCTCGCAATTAAGAATTTGGTAACCGTTTCAAAACCTGGGACAATAATATGTTTCCGAGGTACAACTTATGTTACACTAAGTTACTAATTTCAGGTATTTCCAATTCACAGTACAAACTTGAAAATGTTTTGTAATCTTCTTCAGATTATGGGCGCTACGACATGGCACAACTCCGGTTCAAAGGTATCTCATATAACATTTAATTTCAATATATTGAAATTACTTGATAAATTATTTCAAATTAGTATTACGATTTAATTAAGAAGAATTAAATGAAATAATTTGATCTAAAGGTGGGACAAAGATTCAAGAAAATTTTTATGCCAGACGTGATGGTACCAGGTAACGAAAACAAAATGTAGCGTTAATTATTTTTTTTCTTATATTTCGTCGACTGAAAGGTTTTAGGTATGTAAGCGGTTCCATTATAAAAACTTTTATCCCATAATTTGGTTACAGAGCCTACTACTTCACACCGGAAGAAGTCAAGTCGTTGTTCACGGAAACGGGACATTTTCAAGAAATTGAATGTGACTTTATACATCGGCGAACGATAAATCTAAAGGAAAAGATCAATGTAGCTAGAATTTTTGTCCAAGGAAAGTTTATTCGATTATAAAACTTTGAGGTCAGAACTGTTCCATTATAATAATTTCTTATATTTTTTAAAAAAAGGAATATGAATATAAGATTTTCATGCCCAATAACACATGGTAATGTATTTCATAGCTTGTAACCTATAAAGTGCTTCATGTATTAAAAAATATAGAAAATTTACTAGGTAACAGAAGAGTCAGTGCTACAGTAATGACTACGCTCTCTCGTATTCAAGTTTTTATCTATGTTCATACTATCGCAAGTATCCATAATAATGCTTTTTATTATTAAATAAATAGGCATAACTAAATAGGGTAATGCACTCGACCACAATGCTACTCTCAAATCATTTTGATTTATTCCAAGTATCTAATTAAATAACTTAATTTCTCATTCTATAACAATGACACAAAAGTGATGACTGACTTACTGATGGAAATTTGAGAAATACTTTTGTAGATTATAAAATCTCAAAGAACATTAATTTGTATACAAACTTTGCATTATAAAGTGCAGACAAGGTATAAAATGTATACTAAAATACCCCTGCTTTCATTAAAAAATACTGTCACATTAAAATATGTAGTAGTTTGACTATGTATACGAACGAACCCCTATACCATTGCAATTTGTAGCATTTCTGTATGTAATACGTACTATGTAGTACATACTTGACAATAATGATTCAAAAAGGAGAGTGAAAGAGTGAGTCTAAAACGATAATAATATTGTAGTAGTTGTTGTTGTTGTGATAGATTGTTCATTCATTCATTTGGTCATTACTCAAGCTGTTTCATCGTTTAGATATAATAATAATAATATACATAGAGGAGAATTTGGCAAAGAATTGCACAAAAATATGTGATTGCCAATAGCCATATAGCCAGAGGTGAGTGGAATGAATGAGTTTTGAATTCCTTACAAGTATTATACACGTTATTACTTTGATGTGATCTCCTCCTCAGTCAGTGTGTTTTTGGTTGTTTCATGATCTTGGTTAGCGTAACGTCGTACATGTTCATCACGTCACCAGTTATCAAGGAATGCAAAACCGGTCTTTTGGGTAGGCTGCAATTCAAAGTTTAAAAAAATATAAACTCGTAAGAACAAATTTACAGTAATGGTCATGGTATTAATCCTTATGGATATACATCCATAATCTCTGTACATACATTATGCAGGTTAATTTACACGTGAAATACATGAAAGGGGGATGGTTGCAACTGTCATTGTAACACTACGTGTAGTAAATTAAATGCTAATATAGTAGAGTGTAGTAGATTACTAGTTATGTGTGTGTACATGAGCAATCATCATGTAAAGTATTATATAACTTGTAAACGGCATGCAAAACGACTTACTCTACTGAAAGGTGCAGGATTTTACTAAATGATTTTGTTGTTGTTGCTGATTTAACATTCACTTTCTGCACAAACAAAGTTGGATAATTTCATTGTCAATAAATTTGATACCATGTCTTGCTATATAAGGACTTTCAACTACTATGCGTACACTACATACACGACCATGTATGCAGTAGGCACGCGCTTTTTGTCCCATCCCATCCCGGGTTTGAGTCTCGCCCCGTCCCATCCCATCCCACTCCTGGGACGGGATGGGACGGGACACAAAAGGTTGGGACAGCCTGGGACACGAAATAGTATTCTCAGTATTTTTTACCGTAAGTCTAGTAAGTTTTCTATTAAAGAAAAAACAAGTGGATTAGCTTCGAAAGTACAGAATTGACTTCCAACTTACCCCTCCAAAGGTATAATTATAGATTTACATACACCTTCTCTTATACAATGTACAATGAACTAGCATGTACATAGATATTATCTATGGGTACGCTATAAACAAACACTACCCATACACGTGAGCAATTGTCAATAGTTTTCTTGTGTGTTTTAGTGATGAATCATGACATTCTTGGAAAAATAAATTAGAAATGTGGTTGAGAAAAAGGAATGGAAAAGGGATTGGGGAGGAAATTTTATTGACATTTAGTCTACTGTATTCTCTTGACTCTTCAAGTCATTTCTGTGTAGTCTTGATATTCGTGTGTTAGTAAACATGGAGAAAAAGGATAGCAACAAAGAGAAAGACAAAATTAAAAAATTCATGGAGGAAAATCATGAACGGACAACTTTAATTGACAAAAATGGTGGTAAATCAGTTGTGTAGAACAAATTTAAAGTTATTTATTTTGACAACGTCCCATAAAATTTTGCCTCCTGTAATTCCTGTAAGGAAATATATTCAACATCCAATGGAACCCGGAATATGTTGCATCATGTGTGTGTGATTTCCAAAAGTCAAAAGCCAGATATTGCAAAAAGTTTTTCTCGACAGGTCCCTAAAGAAAAATAGGAAAAATTGAATGAAGTCTTGGCAGAAGGCCTTGCCCAAGACTTGATGCCCTTTCTACAGTCAATAATCGTGGATTTCGGAAAATTGCAATCAAACTGATTGAGATTGGAGCGTCATATGGACGACAAGACGTGAACAAACTTTTTGTGGACAGGAGAGCCTTAAAAAAATCTTATCTGCCGTGTGTACGAGCAAGGAAAGGCTAAATTTCAATCAAAATGTGACATTGCCAATTTTTATTATTACCCTCATTCACCACTGACATCTGGAAAGACAAGTTTGTTCAAAACGCCTATCTTGGCGTCACAATTTCTTTTGTAAATGAAAATTTTGAATTAAACTCTACGTCCCTTTCAGTTCGTAAAATACAAGAAGAGGAATCTCAAAGTTTGCCGTCAGTTCGTTCCCAGATACATGATGTTCTTGAAAATTTTTTTCCCGACTTCTTTGAAGACTTAATGCAAGATTCATATTTTGTCACTGATAACGGGAGTAATGTCAAAAATATTTTCCCTCATTGGATTTCCTGTGCGTGTCACAATTTGAATTTGGTTCTCCAGCATGTTTTTGGACAAAATAGATTACTAGAACATGGCTTAGTAAAAATTGAGCAGTTTCTTGCAGCCACAAAATCCCTCGTCAAATATTTCAAGCGTGGAGGACACAACAAGGAACTGTCTCTTACATAGAAACAACAAAGCAACATACGGTGGAACTCAATGTACAACATGTTGCAATCAGTTCAAACCAGCTTACCTGAGGTCAAAAGTTTTTTAAAATTGAAAAAGCAAATGAATAAATTAAATGATGTGGATGAAAAACTTTTGTCACAGTTAATTGAACTGCTTGAGGCTTTCAAAATATCTTCAGAATCTCTGAGTGCCATCAATGTCCCTACACTCGATAAAGTAGCTTTGAAGGGCCATCATATGAAGACTCACTTATTTCCTTCATGAGTGATGTCTATTAACCCGAAATCAAGCTTGCAGCAGAACTTTTGTTGAGCAAGTTAGAGGGCAAGTATAAAATTGAGGACATTCACTACGTCGCTTTGGCGTTAAATCCCAGGTAGGGTAACCTTTGATTACATTCTTGGAATTTTGTTGGTCACGTATCATACGTTATACAAATATTCTCGTTTACATACTTTTTTTTAATGAAAAATACAGGTACAAGTCATTGAGAGTGTTGGACGAGGATCCTGAGAGGACATAGGGTTCAGCAAATATTGAGAACGCTTGTTGAGGAAATTCCACATGAAAATTGTGATCCTCCTCCAGAAAAAAGGCAACGAATATCTTGTGTGGATCCTTATGCCGATGACTACAATGAATCAGATGAAGAAGATGAATTGGACAAGTACCTCAAAATGAAAAATCATCCAGGTTAATACACATTAGTNTGAAAAATCATCCAGGTTAATACACATTAGTGTGCTTGTTTTTTACATTAATCGTTGTAAGGATTTTCAACGTATTTTTAAAAAATCAGTAGAAATTTTAACTAAACTAATTTTTTTTACTAGATGACATCCCCGAAAACATTCTGACGTTTTGGAAAATAAATCAGAGTTTCTTTAGTTGAGAGTTGTTGCCAAAAAAGTTCTAGGAATCCCTGCTTCCTCCGTGGAAAGTGAAAGATTGTTTTCAGCCAGCGGACGAATGGTGACCAAGCAGATAACCAACCTTTCTGGATCAACAATTGACATGTCTCTCTTTTTGAACAAGTTCCAATGTTAATATAGCTTGTTTTTTTTGTAAATATGAATAATAATAATAATATTTAACTTCACGTATATAAATAAATGATATTATTCTCCATTATATTGTTTGCGTCGATTTTGGGCATACATGAGATAGGAAAATCATTTTTGGAATATGATTGGGATGGGACGGGATTTCAATATTTTGGTCGGGATGGGAAGGGATGGGACTAAATAGTGTTGGGACGGGATGGGATTGGGATACAATTTTTCTAAAAAGCGCGTGCCTAATATGCAAGTACATCCAATAAGAAAAAGAATTGGCAATCGCTGCAATGTCAAGTAATACAACTTGCAATGCATCGTAAGTATTCCCAACTAAAATACGAAAATATTATAATCGGTGAAATCCACAGGATCCGTCTTACATTCAAGTGGTATGCAAAGATTTGTATTAAGCTTGGAATTTTTTTAAGGCAGCTAATGTCTAGAAAGGTGAAGATTGTGATGAAGCAATTTTATAAAGAAAAGTAGTAGTAAAAGAATCATTCATGCTTGCTTATAAATAATTAAATAAGAAACTTCGATATGCTGAAGTTTATTTATTATTTTTGGACAGAAGCAGAAAAGAAATGAGGTCAGTACAAAATCAAGTGAATACACTAAATACAACTACTACAAGATATAATTTTTTTCAAAAAGTAAATAAATAAAATACAATAACTTAAATAAGTAGGTGCATACAATCATAATAGAGATGTATTGTACATAGTTCTTTCAATCTAAGTAGTTACTAGATTCTAGTAGGATATGAAATCATTTCCAAAAGAAAGACTTGTCATCTTGTCCAATGACTATAAGAGTAGAGAAGAATTTCTGCATAGATAAAGACACAACCATTTGACTTACAATGCGACAAGGACTAGAAATATCCACACAAAAGTCATCGTCAGTTCCTTTTGGGTTGGACTCTTTCAGATCATTTGTAGTAGGGACAGAAGTTCCAATATCTGGTTCATTGCACGACTTATTCATCATCAAACTTGTTGTTGTTCTTTGTGAGGTTGATGATGCATCGGGACAGTCAGTGGAATTTTGTAATGACTGGGACAATTTGACAGTCTTTTTTGTAGACTGTGGAGGAGGGGGAGGGGGTGCTTTCGGTTTACTAACATGACCCGGTCGACCCTGAATAGTAGAAGACAAAGAGAAAACAAAGTAGAAAACTAAGACAAACCATAGTTTAGATTAGTTGTAAAATATAATAGGTATTAGCTTTCGAAAGGCAAACCTTTGGTATATTATTTCCTGTTGACGTCGTTCCCGGTTGACTACTAGTACTACTTTTCTTGTTCATTTTAAGTTTGGCCTGGAGTTCAGCGATTAAATCTAAATTCTGGACTTGTTGGGGTAAGTTTGACTCGTCGTCCGGAGATTTGGTCAGATCTTTGTTGTTGCTAGGATCATCTTCTCCACTGAGCTTGTATTTCTTTTCATTTTTGGAAGTGGGCATAACTCCGAACCCCATTAAAGGAACTCCTAATGCAGGGACCATGGTTTGTTTATGTTGAGCAGGAGGATTTGAGCCCTGTTGTTGATTCTTTGTTGGGTATTTTTTGTGGCCTATCGGTGGGGCATTGGGTAAAGGGGCTGGTTTTTTCTCACGATGTGATCCAATTCGTGACTTTGAATCCGATTTCTTTGATTGAAAGGATGATTGTATGGAAATTGAGGGTAAGGGTAAACCCTTCACAAGGTTTTCCAACTCACAAAAACTTGCCTGACTCTGTGTACAGTAACTGAAGGGTTCAGAATGTTCGTCTACATAAAAACAATTATCTTCATAGACATACTTTTCAGGCTTTTTTGGATAGACTGAGAGGAGTAAAGCAGTCACTTGGTCCTTGTCCAACTCGGGATCATTGTAAAATATTTGACAGGCTGGAACATCTTCCCCATCTTCTTCATTATTCTGGACCGTCGTCGTCCCTTTACCCACGGAACCCTTCAACTGCTGTTGTTTTTTCTTATTTCGATGAATCACATCGTAAATCAAATGTTTGTCAATAATCTTTGATTTTTCATTGTAACTGAGATTATTATCAATTTTTACTGTGTCTTCAACGGCTTGAATATCCGAAAGAATTTTGGCCGACAATGAATTCATTGAAGAAAAGTACATGGCAATCTTTTCTGGATAAATACTGGACATTTTGATTTCTTAGTATCTGTTTCACAGTTTACAAAAAAATAAAATTAGGACTAATATGTCCAAAGTCTGTATCTCTTTCTCTCTCTTACACTGTCACAGAACAACGTCAATACTTTCCTTCTTCTACCATGTAAATAAATAAATAATATCACCACCAACCAACCACCTCACTAGCACACAGGGTAAGAATAAGGAAGAAGGGAGAAAGAAATCAAAAGGGGAGAGAGAACCACTTCTTTGGTTTTGTGAAACTGAACCACATACTCACAATTAACCACTGTTACTATCAAAGAATGTCCTTATCCTGTGTTGTTATTTGTATTGATCTGACTGAGCCCAAATCTTGCGGTTACCTACTTTTGATTCATCTCACCCTCTCCTTTACCTTCACTCCTAACCGTACTAAGTAAGTTAAGGTAGTATTGTTTGTCCTTCAATTTTTTTGTGATAGTGAAAGTGTTACACGCAGTCATGCTTGGGGTTTTTAATCCCTCATTGAAGTAGATGCGAGGATGTACAGACATACTTGCACAAACCCGGATCACAGGTGATTCGAATATACGTCGAACTTTTTTTTTCTCCAACAAATATTTTCGGAATTTTGACAAGAAGTTTTCAGAATGCCGAAAAGAAAAATTACTGATATTGATCTTTACGAACTACTGGGAGTCTCATCCACTGCCACTGAGCAGGAATTGAAAAAAGCTTACAGGCGGAAAGCTCTACAATGTCACCCCGACAAAAATCCAGATAATCCGAAAGCGGCTGACCTTTTTGTGGAACTCTCTGAAGCACTAGAAGTTCTCACGGATGCAAAAGCAAGGGTAAGAATAAATACTTTTTTTTGTTATCTTAGCACATTTGTCTGATTAATTTATCCACTTTGAACAGTTCTAAGTGACAAATTCTTCATGTCTCTAAAATTGTAGGAAGCATACGATAGAACATTGAGAGCCAAAGTACTCGCAAAGGAACGATCCTTGGTACTTGACTCGAAACGAAGAAAATTAAAAGAAGACTTGGAGAGACGAGAACGAGAAGCTAAAGAATCTACTACAACTTCAAAAACTTATAATCCTGTTTCAGATGAGCAAAGATTAATGGTAATTTTATTTATTACATTCGTCGCCCTACATATTTTACCAATCTATTACAAGTTTATCGACATAATGTTTAATAATAATTCATTTATTAATTTTCCAGAATGAGATTGATCGACTCAAGAAAGAAGGATCCAAGGTGTTGCAAGCAGAACAGGAATACATTAGAGATCAATTAAAATCAAAAATATTTCCTTCAACTGCTTCGAAACCTTCTAGTACAGCTGGATCTGCTAATAATGTAAAATCTAATGCAGCTGCTCCAAGTTTTGATGAATTTGAGGCCCTCATCTTGGGACAACTAAAAGAAGCAGCGATAAAACAAAATTTACAGAATACCCAAAATAAATCTTCTTCAAGTACAAATATAGACTAATATAATAATAAAATTGTTTATTAATTCAAAAAACAAAATTTAAGAGTTTGTGTTGTTTTTGAAAGGTAATTAAATTGTCTCTATTTATTAATTTTTTTTGTAAGATTATATAAATTCAACATGTACACTAGACAATATTCACAATATATTCTAGTATTTACAAAAGCAATGTTTTTAAAAAATAAATTTATATTATTATGTTGTGATATAGAGAATGAAATTATCATGACGAATCAAATCATTTTCAAAAAGTAACAAAAATTGAATATACATTTTAGAACTTTCGACGTTTTAATATATCTGGTTTCCATTCAACAGGATGACTTTCTTCTGTTGCTGATTCATCCTCGCCATATATTTTAATGGTCTTATCAGCCTCTGTCGTTAAAAGACGACTTCCAGACAAATCAAAAGTCATTGAGAATATACCAGCTTCCGAGTCCATTGACCCCGGTTGTACTTGTGTCTGAATTCTGTTTTTTTCAAAAAAAAAAAATACAACACAGGTGTGATATGTTAGAAAAGTATAAAAGTAAAAGTACTTTTCGATAAAGAAGAGTAAAAAAAACAATGATTTACCTTTGAAAATTGTAACCTGTCTTCCAATCCCAAAAATTTATACTACCATTGTCAGCTCCGGAAACTAGTACACCGTCCTGTAACAATTAAATCGATTCATTGTTCAATTCATTGAATCAATATTAGATAGAGTTATATTCAACTTTGTTAGGGATATTTTTTAAAACCTGATTTGCTGCTAATGCATTCAAAATAGCATTATGTCCAGTTAAATTTTGTACAAACTCTCCCTTTGGACATTTCCACTGCTTGATATTATCCGTTGATGCTGAAGCAAACATGTAAAGATCTGGATGCATTGCTAAGGCCCTCACCTGCAAATTTAATTTTAAAAATTGCATTATCCTTTCACGCTTTCTTGAAAAATTCTCTAGTCAAAAGGAAAATACAGCAGGAGGGGAACTTACGGATTTCTTGTGATTGGTCAAAGTTGCCATTGATTTTCCACTAGCTAAATCCCAAAGTCTAATTGTCGAGTCATGAGATCCAGTAATGACCTGGGGTTCCGCTGCTTGAGTCAAAACAGATGCAACTGTATTTGTATGTCCAGAAAGTGTGTGGATGTTTGCTTTAGTTCTCATATCCCAAACTCGGCCTACACTGTCACGACCCACGGTAACCAATACATCTATAGTTGGATGCAGTGCTATACCATATACGGCACTCAAATGTCCATGATATTGTCTAATAACCTGAAAAAATTTAAAGAACAATGAAAGCCAAAGACACACTCATATGAACAGTTTACAGCTGAAAACATGTCGATAATAATATTTACTTTGTTGTACTCCAAATCCCAACATTTCACTTGACGATCTTCACCACAACTAAAAAGGTACGGATGTCTTGGGCTCACAACGAGACCCCTGACTGTACTAACGTGACCTGTGAGGGACAATTTCAGTTTACCGGTGGCCAAATCCCAAATCTTTATTACTCGATCAGCAGAACCCGTAGCAAACCTAAATTTTAAATGATTTTTAAACCACAAATTAAGTAATACCATGACTAGTCATAAATTAATTTAGTTCAGTATTTGTATTGTATATTACCATTGATTTCCAGGTTCCACAGTGGCACATCTGACCCAGCCCAAATGACCACTCATTACTCTTAATAATTTCCAAGGTGGATGCCATTTTGGTTTGGGCATAGATGTAATCTTTTTAGTCTGAGACACAAGGGAATTGGAAACCTTGGTAGAGTCTGTTCTACCCGGACCACCACCACCGACAGGTAGTAAACTCATTGATGATGGGCTAAAAATGTTATCAAAATTGCATTGCGTACTTACACACACATTTACAATATATACTTGCATTTTTGAAATATTATTATTTTTTAAAAACA